>CM026420.1:8172523-8183350 GCA_014858505.1 Corymbia citriodora subsp. variegata | reverse complement strand
TATAATACCTAAACTGACAGTGTAAAAAACAATCTTAATAATCTTCTCCTAAATAGTTATGAACTAAATTGATAAACTAATAAAAAGTATATTTCTAATTGATTTGCAAGTGTAATTTGAGGCTAGCATTTTTTCTAAACTGTTCCGCAAAAAAAAAAGTATCTTTTGTCGAGAGAGAAAGTAAAAAGTTATTATAAATTTTTGAGAGAAATACTAAAGCAGTCCTAAGATTTTATTGTACCCGTGCATAGCACTATAAGATCCATTATTTTCTGGTATTGATGTAAAGTTGAATAGATGCCTTATCGACCAAATGTTAGAAATGAGTTGGTCATAACAGCGCGGTATGGCCATCAAAGTCAATTTCAGCAGAGGATTTAGTTTTAATATATGAGAACCTAAGATACGATTCCTCATTATAAAAAAAGTTAGTTTATGTAGAAAGTAAAAAGTTTTAGTCATGCAGCCAAGAAAAAGAATTGCTTAATTTGATAATGATTTCAGTTGAGCATCATGCTTTTGTGGTTTGGGTCACGTGATAAACATACTTTTAAAAAATATTTGGAAAAGGGTTTGCAATTGTTTATTTTATACTAACAGAATAGTCATAAAATTTGTTAATTCCAAGCAGTAGTGCACAAATGAATGCTAGATGTGTTTCCAGTTAATACTTTCAAGCGACATTTTATTACAGAAAAATGATATTTAAACATGCGCCGCAATTCTAATAGGAATATTAGAAAAGTTGTTGGAATGAAGATTTATGGTGGATTTGATCACTACAACAAGGTCCATAGCTCACATAAATTAGAAAAAAAAAATTAATTGTTCCACAAACATCTCATTAATGTACCAAGAGTAATAAATGCAAATTGGCATTATTATATTTGAATTTTTATTCTGTCATCGCATAATAGTTCCATTAACTTACATATGGGTATAGAAAATTATATATGATGGACCTTTATGTAGAACCACATTCCACTAAGGTCCATTCACCCACCCTAAATTTTTACAGTTATTGGAGAGAAAAAACAGCAACTTTTTTTTTTTTTTCTGTTAAGGAAATACAACTTAATCGTCTCAATTACCCTAGCATTGATGTGCTTAAGATGAAAATTGCAAAATAATTTAATTTAATCAATTGATCTGGATGTTATTTCCCACATAATCACTAAGTTAAATTCACTGCGATTTTTTCTTTAGTTCTGTTTTTTCCCCTTTAATCAAGCGGATGTAATAGAATCCTAAAATTTTCCATAATTAATAAATGAAGGTCATACAAATTATATAGGTCATATATACTTTCGTTAAGTTACGATTGTATCCGTAAATGTCTGTGAAATACTTTACCATATACAATGGTAAACTTTTAGACTTTTTCAAAATCGATACATTGCATGGTACTTCCTTATTTTTTGGGATCCATGAAAAGATTCCAACAAATTCGATAAGAATTTGATAGATTCAGTCAAAAATTAAAAGGAATAGTGAAAATGGTCCAAAATCGAATTTCTAACATGCAAACGGAAAAATACTCTCTCAATCTTGAACCAATGAAGATAAAGGGAGAGAGCTAGGATTAAGAGTTGTACCTTCTCTACATGAAAGAGCGCAGGTAAGAGCGGCCATACCGACGGATTCTTGTAGAAGCTCCTCAGTTCGGGCAACTTTACTAATGTCAGCTTAGTCAGTCGCGGAAAGAAAAGATCACCACCTTCACTCGTCCCTGCTCCATCCTCCTCCGCTATGATTTCCTCCATCCCACAAGATGTCACCAAAAGTTGTTCAAGCTGGGTCATACTCTTTGCCACCGAGCTTGGAAATAGACTTTGAAGACTCTCACACTCGGTAGCTTTGAACCATTTCAAGCGTTCAAATTTAAGAGTCCCACCAGGATGTCCACTCCACACGTGCTTCAATTTTGGGAGTCGTTCCAAATTTAATTGTCTCAAAAGAAAACTACTTGCGGTGGGAGCTTTGCTCATATTTATCTCTTCCACTAGAAATATCGCTTCTAAGGAACCACAATTGGTCACAATTAATAGCTCTAGTTTTCGAAATCTTGCCAAAATGGTATCCGATGAAAATATGGATGCAAGTTTCTTGCAGTACTTCACCCTTAGCGTCTTGAGTTTGCTAAAGGCATTTGAAGCTAGCTCATTAATCCATATCTTCTCTACTTTAGGCATCTGCAAGATCTCCATTGACTCAATAGCAGGAAACTGAACCTGTTATTTTTTATAATGATTCATTAGAGCTGCTTCTCAATCCCCTTTCGAAAAAGAGGGAACTTTAATTTCAAGAACAAGGAAAATCAGAAGACAATCATTTTTGAAAGAATAGAAAGAAAAGAGGATTAGATGCAGGTTATAATACTTCTGAGCACATCCTAAACCAAACGCCAATCCTAGGGTGCTTATTTTTGTTGGTACTCTTCAACAACAGGGGTAATCCTATGTAGCTCTTCTAACTTCGGAAATGCAAGCTACAAATGTACAGAGATAAATGAATAACACGTAAAGTTACTTAGAGCCAAAAATGTGAAAACATAGTAAAATAACAGCTCAAATGAATTGGGATATTATACCTTCTCATCAAATAGAGGATGTAACCCATCACCATCACAACTCTTTGAACTGAAGCAAATCAAATTCTCAAGGTCACCAAGCTTGAGTGTGGTTAAATTACGGAACCTGAAAATTGTTATGGTTTTCCCTTTTCCTTCTTCCATCGCAATTATGCCTTGCAGGTTATTGCAACAGGAAACATCAAGCGCAGCAAGTTTGTCAAGAGTTATGGCCGTGGCACTGGAGAAGAGATATGGCAAACTATGACAATAGCTCACGTTCACTTCCATCAAACTGGGAAATGCCAAGGTTATTTTGCAGTCACTCTTCAATATGTCTCTCAGGCTCGGTAGATTCGACAACTTCATTTTTTCTAATGCTGAGAGGACCAATGGCTTTTGCCTTTTCTCAGAGCTGAGACTTACCGGTTCAAATAATGCTTCCAAGGAGGGACAGCCAACCACCTTAATTTTATTCAGGCTCTGCAACCTATCCATTAAATTTGATGGAAAAACCAGTGATAAATTTTCACAAAATTTAATAGTGAGGGATGCAAGTTTGCAAAAGGACAGTCCGTGGAGTGGATTGTGCCATATTCTCTTTAATTGGCCCATGGACGAAAGCTTCAATTCCTCCAAGCTTGGAAAAAGAACCTGCGTATAAACGTTTTACATAAAATGACTGAAATTTTTGGTACAGAATTTTATTATGCCAAAATTTAGTGGCAACTTTGGGAATGACCAGCAGCGAGTTAGTTTTTCCACTGCGAACCGCCTAACTTTTGGTACGGAATAATGATCCAGTCTCTACTCAATAGCTTCACTTACTAAAACTAGAAGAATGATCAACAGAAAAATACTATAGATACTTACCTTTTCATTGAAGAAGCTAGGCAAGGACAAGCCAGAGTTGATATGACCAGATAATTGTTCTAAACTTGTACCGGCCGTCATCGACTGTTGCCTTCCATTGAATGAAGAGAATGTCATCATTTTGGGGCATCGGGATATCGTCAGTCTTGTTAAGGATGGACAATGAATACTATGCTTTCCACAAAAGAATGTCTTGAGATTTGGCAATTCCACAAGAGACAAGGAGGTTAATAGAGGGAACTCTAAAGGGTCGGTGGTTGCAGCATCCTCCAATTCTTCTTCTTGCACATCAATAATTTCCTCCATCAGTTCACAACTCTCTATTTTTATTTCTTTTATTTGCCCAAGTGCTTTAGCCATGGAAGAAGAAAAAAGAAACCTCAGGTTCTCACAGTTTTTGACCTTCAGTGTCCTCAAGTTTCGGAAATATGATGCTCTCTGTGGATTTTTGTTCCATATGTGTCCCAAACTTGGTAAGTCAATTAAGGTTAATTCTCTCAATTGCGATAGAATCTCAACTTCCCCACTGTCCATGAGTCCTTCCAAGTCAAATACTTCTCGTATTAATTGGCATCTTTCAATGGTTATTGCTTCCAAACATTGTAGCTTCATTAGCTGCAAAGGGCGAATAACCCCAGTCTCATAATAATGCTACAAGTTGCATGTGAAATAATAATAAATGAAATAATCTCATACAATAGATTTAAAGATAATGGAAGAAAAAGTAGAGTAATGATTTTTGTTATTTTGCCTTATTCTTCCTTAAGATTTATCATCTTTACACTTACTTATCATTAAGCTATTATGTATTTGGAGTCCATTGAACATATAATATAGGACAGAATTTATAGTCCCTGAAATATTGAGGTTATTCAATTTATCCTCTCATTTCGTGCTTTCTATGTAAATTTTCCAAATTCATGGCGTAGACTCAATTGAATTTTTAGTCATTGATTATGATTTTATATAGTATCTCAAACGAATTATTTTCTACCAAATAGTCATGAACTAAATTGACAAACATAGAAAACTACACTTTTAATTGATTTGCATGTGTAATATGAGGTTGGCATTGTATCCAAGGTATTTTGAAAAAATACATCTCTTATCAAAAGATTGAAAGTAAAAAAGTTATTGTAAATTGTGAGGGAAATACTAAAATAGTCAGAAGATCTTGTTATCCCCATGCATAGCGCTATAGGATCCATGATTTCCTTTCATAGATGTAATGCGGAATATATGCCACATTGGCCGAAAGTTAAAAGAAAAAAAAAGGTACATCACTGTTAAGATCCGAGGTTGGCGGTAAGAACCATGAACCGACCCCAACAGCACCTTATGGGCATCAAAGTCAATTTCATTATAGGAATGAATTTACCTATATAAGGACCAAAGATGCGCTTCCTTTATTTAATTTTTTTGGTCGGAAAATGCGCTTCCTTATCGAAAAGCTAATTTATATGGCAAATTCTATATAGAGGCTTGCTAGTGTAACGGTGCCGTTAGACTGAGTTTCTAACAGTGCTATGCTGACCACAATTTTCATTCCAAAAACAACTGGCTACTAGAAGTTTATCGGTTAGTCTGATTCTTAAAAATTTTTAAAAAATTCCCTGAAAAGAAAATAAATCTTAATAGCCTTTGTTTGTCCTTTCTAACGTCTTCTCCTGAATCTCATCCCATGTCTCTACGACGATCAACTTTGCAGCATGATCTTTCTTTCTTCATTATACATTTTATTGTAATGAACCATCATGATGCTCTTAAGATAAGAATATTCATATTGAACAACATTTTACTTTTGATAAATGTCACAATATCTATATCATAAAATAAAACATAAAACTTATGACATTCAATTATTTACAACAAAACTAAGTAATTATCTAAATAAGAAAAAATATCCATTCTGTAAAGTCTTGCCCTTAAAATGTAATGTTGGAAATTTTTTATTTACTATCGTAATCGTAATATTAAAAAATCATATTTTCACATATTGTATAATACGTTGCACTCGATTAAAAAACAAAATGTCGTCAGTAGTGATGCCACGTTGTAAAATTAAAATAACAAGGCATTTTATAACATCATGTGTACATGATTACAGTCAAAGGTAGTAAATTTTTATAGGATATCGTAAGATAAAATAAATATATTTTACTATGTTTCAAACTTGATCACATCTTCACATGGTAAATTCTCAAAATTCAATTTTGTTTAGGTCTTACGGGCTACGTTGATTGAATCCTAGTGGAAAATGTCCTAATAATTTTTTTGGTTTGGTGTACATATGACCAACTAAAATCATCATCTTTCAAAAGGAATATGTGATTCTGTGCAAAAAATAGAGAATCACATGGCCAAAGATGAAAAGGGAGAGCGATGCTCTTTATGGGAATCAAATCCCACCGAGCAGGATTTTGATTTCCTAGGAAATCGGACAAATGAGTTATTCGGTTTCCTTGGTAAATTATGAGTTGCAGATTGCACCGTACCTCAGATTGCACCCTTCCTCCACGCAGAGGAACGGTGCAATCAGCTAAGCATTTTTCTTTTATATATGTAGCCAAGAAAAATAATTGCTTAATTCAGCAAATGATTTTAGTTGACATCACGCTTTTTCGATTTGGCTCACATGATAAAAGTAATTTTAAAAAATATTGTGAAAAAGGGTTTCTTATTTTATACTGACAAAACAGTTAAAGCAATTGTTAAGTCAAAGCGATAGTGCACAAATTAATGTCAAATGTGCTTCTAAATAATACTTTCAAGCAATATTTTATTACAAAAAAGGAATTCATACATGTGCAATGTAATAAATTCTACTAGTAATATTAAAAAAAGAGGTTAGAACCAAGAGTTGGGGTAGATTTGATCACCCCGAAAGGTCCAATAGCTTACATGAATTAGAAAATAATTTGGCCTATTGTATTATATTTGATTTTTCATCTGTAGTCACATAACGGTTCCGTCATTTAACAAATAAGAGTATAATAGAAAATGTGATCGTCTCAACTACTCTAAGGCTGATATACTTACGATTATAATTGCAAAATTATAAGTAATTGATTTGGATATGATTTGACACATTGTAGTTAAATTCAGCTATTGAATTTTGTTTTTTTTTGTTCTTTCTTTCACTTTAATCAAGCGAATATAACCAAATTCTACATATATCCATTCATTATCAAATAAAGGTCACAAAAATTATTAAGGTCATATATACTTCCTTCAACTTATTAATATATTCATAAATGTTTTTGTATACATTTTTTATTTTACCTTTAACCAATGATAAACTTCTAGATTATCTTTAAAAAATCTGCTTACAGTGTTCTTTAACAATGTTGACGGCATAACACAAATAAAATGAGGTATAATTAACTGATTTATAAATGTTTTTATGTATTCATATATCACATGACAATTCCATTTTGAAAATTTTTTAAAAATCTCAATAACAAATTATTTATACCATTTTTCTACGTCCTATTATACTCTCACATATAATATCCATGCACAAAATCTGAAAGACAAATAACATACCTGTTGCGTGTCAAATAAATCAATCGAATGGTCATCATTTTTATAGAAGCTCGTCATTTTTGGCAAGTTTCGTAATGTCAGCCTACGCAATTTATATGACCTTACTTTGGGATCTTCATCTATTTCCTCTCCGTCTTCAGTCTCAGCAGTTGTAACAATTTGTTGCATCAAGTGGCATCTGCTTATTTTAATTTCTTCGAGCTGTGATAATATTCTCCTCATGGACAAAGGAAACAAATGTTTAATTTTACCACAGTCGTCCACCTTCACAATCTTTAATTTGCCGAAGGATTCTAAGGCAAGATGGCCGCGACAAATCTTCTCCAAGTTGTTCAGATTCTTGAGAAACAAGGATTCCAATCTCGTAAATGCAATGCATTGGACATTCTCTATGGAATGAACAACGTACTGAAGGGAGGGGCTATTTTGTACATGAAGATGCTTCAATTCCTGAAAACCTTCGACATCCAAATTGTGAATGCTATCATTGTCGTCTTGCAATCCATCCAAGCAAAGATCTTGCGTTCTCTGCAAACATATCTGCACCCACTCTTCAAGAAGAAGACTCCTTGATTCTAGCTTGAGTTTTAAAGTTCTGGATTCTTTGTATTTACTCGACCAATCCCAAACATCCCCAATTTGGATTTTATGCTGGTTTAGTTTCCCAAATGGCAGGTCTCTTGAGAGAACGGCAGAATGAGGAATGCTAATGTACAAAGTGCTCAACTTTTTCATGTTCTTCAACTCGGCCAAGCTGGCATTGCTTTGTGGTGCTTCATCTTCAGCCACCCACTGATCAAAACTATCTTCCATATACAATTCTTCTAAATTTACCAAGCTTTTGAGCACGCCAGGTTCAATCACTTCAAGCCTGGCGCACGATGTCAAGTCCAAAAATCTTAATTTTGTTAGTTTCCCTATTTCTTTGGGCAGCCGAGTGATTGTAGATCCAATGAAACTTAGGAACTGCAATCCTATTAGCTTTCCAAGAACGGTCACATCCACCAGATCGCAGTAATTAAAAAGTAGCGACTTGAGGTTTACAAGGAACTCAATCGATGAAGGTAGAGAGGTGAAAAAGAAGCTAGTCAAGTCCAAAACTTGGAGCTTCATCATAGATTCAAAAAATGACTCAGGTATTATAAAAGACAAGTTGTTTTCTAATAGCAGAAGCATCTTCAAGTTTGGGCAATCCAATTTTTCAGGAAGCTCATCAATGCCAGCAAAAGGGAAGGACATTGCGGTGCATTTTCTAAGCTCATCCTTTGGCCATTTTTTAAACCCCCAATCCCTTGTCCCAACCAACGCATGCCATTCTGTGGAAGCAATAGAAATGGCCACGTCAACAAATATGTCATGCATTCTGAACCATTCATTGTCATCACTCTCTAGTAACAAAGAAGAATCCTGCAGACTACGTAGATCCATAATCAACCTATCTCTAATGATTTCGATTGTCTCGCTGAATTTATCAAACAAATCCAAACCCATGCAATAGACAAGGGAACACCTTGTATGAGATATCCCATATTTTAGAGCATAGATTAAGAACAATGATCTGATCCTCTCATCTTGTAAGTGATTGTAATTTAGTTCCACTATTGATTTCACTTCTAACCCTTCTATATTGATCAAAGCACTCCTCCATTCAACCAAATCTCCATGCTTTAGCCTTTTTGCCACTGAACAAATCAAAAGAGGCAAGCCTCCACATTTCCTGAGCACTCCATCTACAAAGGGTTTAAATTCAAGATCATTAGCTTTGTCCCCAACTATACTTTCAAAAAGTCTTTGTGCTTCTCCTTTTTTTAACACATTGAGTTGGAATTGTCGATCACAGTCCATTTCGATGCGCAAAACATCTCGGTATCTAGATGTCAGCAATAGCTTGCAACCTCTTACTTTATTATCATCTCCACATGGGATTCCAACTTCCTTCAACTCTAACTTCTTCCACAGATTATCTAAAATGATAAGAACATTTTTCTTAGGGCCACACTCTAATCTCTCACGCAAACGATTTGCTCTCCCACGAACAGTTTCCACATTAATTAGCTTCAGGCCCAATGCATCAGCGATTTCTCCCTGGATTCTTTTTAGATCTGGATTACGCAATACATCTACCATGGCAACCTCATCAAATAGCTTCTCTCCCTCAACTCGCCTTTTGACGTCCTCCAAAAGCTTAGACTTGCCAACCCCACCTAGTCCATAAACCCCAACCACATGGACCTTGTCATCAGCTATAGCCTTCATTACATCCCCCATGATTGAAGCCCTCGACTCCAGGACATCTTCTTTCACGTCAACAGATCTTGTAGCGGAAGTGGTAGCAGTGACATTTCCTGGTGGAGTATTCTCATAGTAAACCTTCTTGAAGTTACTATTTCGGCTTTTCTCGAGAAGTCCCTTAATGACTTCAGTTGTCTCCTTCACCTTTCGGCCTATCGGGTGGCGCACCACGGGGTTGGGAATCCAACCGCGAAAGCAAGCGTTCTTTGCATTTTTGCCCCATTCTAACAGATTTTGTGCTTCCTCAGCCTTCTTCGTCACACTCCCCAGCCAATCCTCAACATCAGTGTATATAGGTTTTGCGTCGTTCCTGGCTTCATCGACGGAGTGCTGCACCCTTTCCCTTGCACTCTCCAGCTTCTTGACTTCATTTTTGAGATCTTCGACATGGCTCTTGTAGCATAGCACGTACCCAAATTGACGTCCAATGGGAGCAAACAGGTACTCACCGAGCTTCGAAACTAGGTTCACCGTGACATTGGTAAAAACACTCCCGGCCATTTCTTCCTTCTTTTCTAGATATTTCTCTTCCCTACCTTTTTTTCCTCTTGTTTGGTCTCCTTTTTGCTTCAACAAATGGGCCCGAAGGAAACTGAACAGAGAACAGAACTAATCACTCGATATATAAAAAGAAAGGAAGAGCAAAGTCATAAGACAATGAGAACCGTGAAACAAAACCAGAGCTAGAGAGAGACAGAGAGACGAAGACAGAGTGCCTCAAGTGCGCTGAAGCAAGAGCAATGTAAATAAACACCGGTCCACCACGTTCGATAATGGGCTAAATTTCTTCATTTTTCTTTCGGTTGTCCCCGTTTCCTTTAATTTTTTGTTTTTGACAATGGGATGACTCTTCAAGGGCTCCAACAAATTTTGGGCTTAAAGTTTTTCTCGAGATGAAGTTCAAGTGTGTCCAAATTTAAAGCTAAAACATTAGGAAGAAATATTACATGCATATTGTCGATTCTTTTGAATATTGACAGTTAGAACTATTGAGAACTTTTTCTCAATAATTTAAAGATTGAAGTATTTCTTTCATTTTCCGGATTTCGCAAGATAGCAATTAAGTACTTTTTATAATGATAGTGAACAAATAACATTCGACTTCTACTACTTATTTCTCTTTGGATTCGAATAGGAAAGTATTGGGTGCTCCTGCACGTAGCACGTGTCTGAGTGGACCCACTTTTCGGGTTTCTCCCTCATCTGTTTTATTGAACGCCCAATTTCGAAACTCCATCAATCGGCGAATAAAATTATCTCATGTTTCAGTGCAATTAGGAAGCCAGGTCTCAAAGGCTACCCAAGATGAAGGGAGAATTGCCAAAAAAGTCCTAAACCTATTGCAGTTGTGCCATTTTAGTCCTAAACCTTTTTTTTTGACCAATTTAGTCCTAAACCTTTTACGATTGTGCTAGTTGAGTCCATCCGGCCAAATTTGGCCGGCCGGAGCTGACGTGGATGCCGGCCGGCGCTGGCGAGAATATTTTAATATTTTTTGATTTTTTTATTATTTTTTCAATTTTTCTGTTTTTTTTTTCTCCCCTCCC
>CM026420.1:8112246-8172423 GCA_014858505.1 Corymbia citriodora subsp. variegata | reverse complement strand
TCCACCAAGCCCCCCGTGTCTAAAAAACTCTTTCTCGTCTGGATCCACGAGCGGAGGCGGAGGGGCGGGGCTCGTGGAGTGCCCGAATGCCCCGCCGTCGGGTTCCCCCCGCCGGAGCAGAGGTCGGGCTCCTCTCTCCTTTGCAGAGGAGAGAGAGGACAGAGCAGAGAGGAGAGAGGAGACGTACGGTTCGGCAGAGGAGACAGAGGAGAGAGGAGAGAGGAGAGAGGGGTTCGGCCCACGTGTGACCCACCGCTGACGTGGACGCCACGTGTTTTTCTGTGAGTGATGAACTGCACCGGTCTATATGGAATATCCCATCTACTCAATATTCATAAGCTGACGTGGCATGTACTTATGTACTGAAGCCAATAAAAATTGACACGTGTCAATCACGTGAAAACTAAAGAAAAGTCAAAACTATTTTCCCTCTCATCCCCCTCCTCCGTCTACAAGAGAAGTGATGGAGATCCGGATTTCGAAATGAGCCGGGCTATATCGAACCCTATCGCTAGGGTATTAAGTTGTAATGAAACCAGTGGTCCGCCCGGAAGGGTCCGCGGCAATTAAATAGACATAGTCTATTATCCATGTGAATTTATTTATTTTATTCGTGTCAATATTTTATAGTAAAATGAATAATTTGAAAAAAATATTCATAAAAGTGATTATTTGTATCTCTTATAAAATGAATAGATGAAAAATATATTAATCATTCACGAAAATGTGTAGGTATAAATTAGTATCGATGTGAAGACTTTTTTCATTAATTAATTATTTTAAGTGGTACAAATGGAAGATTTCAAAACTATGCTAGCAACTCTCAATTCATAAGACATAAATCTAATGGTTTCTTCACATAGACAAAAAAGGAAGGAAAGAATAGATGGAGCGTATTGATTGAATGCTAATTAGTGATAGATTTTTTGCCAAAACTACACCTGTCAAAATGGTGTATAACCTATTTATGATCTATTTATATATTAAATGGGTCAGGTTTTCTTTTTAAATGGGTCATAATTGGTTTAAAATTAAAAAGACTAAAATACATGAGTTGTTAATGGGTCAAAGTTTAAATTTACTTAGAACCCAACTCCTTAGTCCTTTGAGAGGATTCATCTCCTCTCCTCTCCTCTTCTCTCCTCTCTCAAATCAAAACGATGAAATATTCCTCATCGCACGACAACGCGTCGTCTCGCTCCCACCACTCACACAGCAGCTCCTCCCGTTCACACGGCAACGCTATCGCACGCGATCAGCACCATCGTTGGACCTCTCTCAATCCTCGATTATCGCTCGTGCTCGAACAACCCTAGCCGCCCTGCTTTGCTGGCTTGATTGGCCATTAAAACCCAAGTAAGTCTCGTTCCACATATGTGTATGTGATTTTTAAAAAATAAAAATAATTTACAAATTTTAAAATAAAAATTATTAAGAATTTGATTTTAAAAAAAAATAAAAAATATTAAATGAATATAATCTTTAAAAAAAGATTACAATAATAAGTTTTTCTAAATTTAGTTAGATTGGGAAGTGTTTTAATAATATGGGTTGGGTTAAATATGGATCGGGTTGGGTATGGGTCAAAAAATGTATACTATGTTTAAATAGGTCATAAATGAGTTAATGGGTCAATTTGGGTCAGATCATTTATGATCTGACCCAAATCCAACCCGATCCACCCGTTTAACAGGTCTAGCCAAAATTGTGCAATCTTTAGGATCGGAGATGCTAACGGGTGGGAATAGAAGTGGGGGACCTAAGAACAAGTAGTGGTTACAACTTGAAGAGGACCACTTGATCCTAATGAAAAAGGAGAAGAAGCCACTGAACTTCCTGGGAAGATAAGTACGAAGAGCACTCGTAAACTCACCCTCACTGAAGAGATGGCAGGAGGACAGTTGTCTCTTCTCAAGCGCTACGCCCATTGGAAGGGACCCAAGGATCTTTTCATAATGGATAACCCTCAAAACCATAATCTATTGATATACGGCGTAGATCGGAACGATCGATGGAAGAAACACCAAACATATCTTCGCCTAATCGGAAAAGGAGACAAAGGAGACTCCTCCCTTTGAATAGAATAGGATTCTTTTTTTTTCAAAAAATGAATATTAATTTAGCCACCATCTTTCCTAGCCATGCTCAACTCCTTAAGAAAATGTTGTCCAATTCATGTATTTTTTACAAAACAAACGAAACCTTAAAATTAAGGGATGGAGAAATAGAGTTAGGAGATAAGTGATGGTGGGCGAAATTCATCAACAAAAATATGGAGTTAAAAAACACTTAAGAATAAAAAACTTAAATAAACTTACATTCGCTAAAGAGTATTTTACTCATTAATGAGTTGAAAAAACGAGTACAAATTTCACGTTAAAATTTATGTACATTTTCTTAAGCTGTTCTCCACGTAACTATCTATTGCACAAGAACGTTTTTTTATGACTGACTTTAAAACTGTGTTTAAAAAGAAGTTTTGCCCTAAACTATAATTAATGACGGTATGTAAGGTAAAAGTTAGAATTCCGTACGTATAAAGATGTGTATATTATATCATGTCAAAAATATTATAATGTAATATGAGAAAATTTCTAAAAACAAAAAGATAATAAAAAAGAATTATCACGTGGCATTTCACCTTCCCTATATGGTTTTTACGCTTTATAACTTTGCTACGCCACTCATATTCAATCAATAAGTAAGGATTTAATGATTTATTATTCCTAAACTTGTGTATTTTAATGAGTTTAAATTTCACAAAAAAATGGACAAAGGAAAAATATCTCAAATGTGTTCTCTAATGATTATCTCTTTCAATTTTTTTTCTATCGTTGATTCTAAATTTGAGAAAAAGTCAAAATAGAAAAAATATGGTCACTATATAATTATCTTTTTTGAAACATTTATTGTTGACTTTTATCTCTCGATGGTATTAAAAATTGAAAAAAGTGAATACTAATAAAATGTATTTACCACTTTACCAAAAAAAAAAAAATGTATTTACCATCCACCTGAGTGGCATTGCTGGTTCGCGCTCTCTTCTTCTTGCAAAAGGTCGAGAGTTCGAATCCCAGCTTCGTCATAGGGTGACTTACCTGGTTCCCTGGGTCATAAAAAAAAAATGTATCGATATGCATACTTAAATTATTCAGTCAATTACAACTTGTTAGATGAATAACATCCATGTTGTGAAGTGTACTTATTTCAGCATGTGAATAAGTAAACAATTTATCTATTTATAATTAAAAGACCAAAATGCCTAAAAACATAAATACGATTTGATACCTCTACACAAAATTCCAACCTTGAAAAGACCAAATGCTTTTTCTCGCGACACCCAAATCACCGAACACTTCCACAAACGTCACCATCGACTCTAGAGTTTTCTACGTCCCCTCCACCACACACCACCGTCCGACATCACCGTCGACCACCCGCCCCGCCATTGCCTTCACTACAAATTTAATGAACTCTCCTCTCCAACGTCATCATCGACCCCTCCCCTCACCGTGAGACACCGAATTTGGGCCATGGCTGTGAGCTCGAATCTAGCGTCGCCATGGCCACAAGATATTAGATCTAGTTACTCTAGAAATGTAAAATATATAAGAGCAAAATCTATTTTATGCAAATCAAGCCCTATTATTTGCATAAACACTATACTCAAAATCTTATAACAACACGATTTTTACAATATCATAATAGACGAGAAACGTACCTTGATCCATAATGTTTTCTTGTGAAGAAATCAATTGTAGGTGAGAAATTTTGATTTCTCTCTCTTGACCCTTTAGGCTTTCTAACATTCTTGATGGAGAGAAAGCTGTCTTTCTATTATAAGGTTGAGAGAGGACCCAATTTCTAATTAGGGATATTGCCTTTTATAGTCACACCATCCATCAGGGTACACAATAGTTAGAATACACCTCTCTATTTACTAATAGGAATTTAGCACATATTAATTATTAAACCCAAACCACATATATGCCATTAATCATGTGGGCCATAAATAAAATCCAACATTCTCCCACTTTGCCCGTGTGATATTATTGAACTTCAGGGTTTAACAATAAAACATAATGCGCAAAGTGTAAGCTAAATCCTTTCTCAAATCGACTAAATCATAAATCATCATTATGCAAGAACTTATAAGGATCATGGCAATTGTATGTCATTATTTCGACATAGTCCCTTCCAAGTATCACAGTATCAATTCTATACTTAACATGATCAATAATGAGAGATAACAGAATTGTCCAACAATAATGTTTCTTATCAAGAACAAATCTTGTTAATATCCACATAATTCATTCATGTATATATAACAACATAAGTGGACATGATGCATAAATGTATCGGAAACAATACATAACTAATATCGGAGTGTCAAGTATATAAAGAACATAAACTTTAACATGATGTCAATAATGGTTTTCAGTAGTGCCCATTCTTCCAACTTGTTCACTAAATGTCTTTGGGGGCAACCCTTTAGTTAACGGATTCGCAATCATTAAATTGGTGCTAATGTGCTTAATTGACACAATTTGTTTCTTAACTTCTTTCTTAACAGCAAATATTTCAATTCCATGTGTTTAGCACCCTTAGAATATTTGTCATTTTTGGAGAAAAAGATTGTTGCAGCATTATCACAAATAAATGTTTAGTGGCTCGGCAATATTGTCGACCATTCCAAATCTTGAAATAAAGTTATGCAGTCATAATCCATGAATAGTGACCTCAAAGCATTCCACAAACTCAGCTTCCATAGTGAATACAGTAATGATAGACTGTTTCACACTTTTCCATGGAATTGCTCCTCTAGTTAAAAGGAACAAATATCCATATGTGGATTTTATGGTATCTACACACCTAGCAAAATCTAAATTTGAATATCCTATCACTTAAAGATGATCGGACCTCTTAAATGTGAACATATGATCTTTTGTCCCTTACAAATGTCTCAATACTTTCTTTGCAGTTTTCCAATTATCCAATTTTTGTCCGGCATTCCGACAGCAAAACCGATGTCTAGCCTAATACAAGCCTAAACATACATCAAGCTTCTAACAATAGATGCATAAGGAATTTGTTCTATTTGTTTGCATTCCAAATCATTTTTTCGGCATTACATAAGGCCAAATTTATCTCATTTTTAAATTGGAACACTTGTAGAGCACTTTTCAATCTTGAATCTCACTAAGACTTTATTAATATATACTTAGAGTCCACTATTCATGGATTATGGCTGTGATCTATCGCAAAATATTTCAACTCCAATCACATAGGATGCATCATCCATATCTTTCATTTCAAAGTTCTTAGGGAGGAATTTCTTGATCTCATGTAATAAACCAAGATCATTAGTAACAAGTAAGATCATTAACATATAGAATCAAAAATATAAACTTGCTCTCATGACCTTTAGATATATACACCAATCAACAGTGTTTTTCTTAAATCCAAAAGAAGTGATAGCATTATTAAATTTAAGATACTATTGTAAAGAAGCTTGCTTAAATTCGTAAACTAAATTCTTAAGTTTACACACCATGTGTTCATTTCCTTTAACCGAAATCCCTCTGATTGATCTATATAAACTTCTTCATCTAAATTTCCATCGAAAAGACAATTTTCACATCTATTTGATGTAACTCTAAGTCATGATGAGCAACTATAATCATAATAATTCTTAGAGTCTTTCTTAGACACGAGAGAGAATGTCTCTTTAAAATCAACACCAATTTTCTAAGTAAAACTTTTGACAACAAGTCTAACCTTGTATCTTTGGATATTGCCATTCGAGTCACATTTGGTCTTAAAGACCCATTTACAACTGACTCTTTTACAACATTCAAGCAAATCAACAAGGTCCCATACTTTATCGTGATCCATTGATTTTAACTCTTCTTTTATGGCGTCAAACTTATTAGTAGAATTAATACTTTCTATGACTTATGAAAACGAAACTGGATCTTTATCAATTCCTAAGTCAAATTCAAACTCGTGTAATTAAATCACATAACCATTAGAAACAACAAATCTTCTTTACCTTTGAGGCTTTCTTAATGCCGTTTCATATGGTTCATCTACTATAGGTTGACAACTTCATTATGGAGTGTTTGGTCATTTATTTGTTGTTCTTGTATGTGGCCAAGTCATTCAACAACAAGCTGAGTTTTTCCACAAAGGTTTGGTGCAAATTTGGAAAAACTGGGAATGTGTTCGCACCATAACTTCTTGAATTTCCACTTTTCATGGTTCCGCACTCCCACTAATTTCACCGTTTTCAATGAATTTAGTGTTTCCAGCTTCAATAATTCTTGTATTATGATTAAAACAATAAAAGTTATACCCTTTAGATTTTTCTGGATAGCCAATGAAGAAATCACTAGTTGTTCTTGAATCCAGTTTCTTTTCATGAGGATTATAAATCCTTACTTCCGTTAGGCAGCCCCAAACATGCAGGTGCCTTAAACTGGGTTTTCAACCTGTCCACAATTCAAAAGGAGTTTTAGCAACTGCCTTACTAGGAACATTATTTAACAAATATATGACGATTTTCAAAGCATACATCAACAATGATAAAGGCACAGAAAAATTACTTAGCATACTCCTAACTATATCCATTAATGTATAGTTATGCCTTTCTGCAACACCATTTTATTGCGGTGTGCTTGACATTGTGTATTAAGCACAAATGTTATGCTTTTAAAGGAATTTAGCAAATATATTAGGGCATTGTCCAATTTCCTCATAATTTTATAATATTCACTACCTCTGTGAAATATGACAATTATCACATTTCTATCTAACTGTCTTTCAACCTTATTAATAAACAACTTTAATGCGTTTACCAATTGAGATTTTTCATGTAACAAATAGACATAATCATAACATGAAAAATCATCAATAAAAGTGATAAAATATTTTTCTCTACCAAACGATAGAACATCAAAAGGTCCACATATATCAGGGTGTATGGATTCAAGGAGTTGTGTGCTTTTTGTGGCTGCTATCTTAATGTGTGTTTTGTGTTTTTTTTTAATACAATCCACACAAATCACAAGACCAATAAAATCCAATCATGAAGGATTTCATTTTTTAATTAATCTCTGCATTCTTTCTTTGAATATATGACCCAAATGTTTATGCCACAAGAAAGCTAAACTTTCATCCACTAAGCTACGTTTCAAACCAATATTATGAAGCAAGGTCAATAGAATCTCAACAAATAAATCATCAAACTTTAATTTGTATAAACCATCACAAACCACACTAGAACCAGTAAGATGATTTTGTTTAAATAAATTGCAATACCCATTACCAAACTTAAAATAATATCCAGCTATATCAAGTTTTGATAATGAAACTAAATTTTGAGAAACATAATGAACATAAAAGGTTTGGAAAAGATTTAAATGATGTCTAATATCCAAAATCAAACGGTATGTCCTAATGGCTTCAATTGGAGACTTGACTCTATTCCCCATGAAAATAAAATTTTCATCTGGATTTATGGTTTGGGTCATAAGGAATTCCCGCATCATATTTGAAACATAAGTAGTGCAATTAGAATCAATCCACCAAGTATTATAAGGAACTTCTGCCAAGCATAATTCGAAACATATAAAAACACTAAGCTTACCTTTCTTTTCAAACCATGCCTTACGTTTCAAGCAGTCTTTCTGATAGTGTCCAAGTTTATTACAAAAATGACACTTATCATTTTTTTGTTCTTTCTTATGGATTTGGGCAAATGACTCATTAATCTTTAGTGGTCCTTTATTGACTTTTTTATTCTTCCTTACTAGTTTTCTTTTGGCCCCCAATTGACCCATGAGATTAACAGAGTGGAATCATTGCTTCTTAAGCTTTGCTTCCTCTTGAATGAGCATACTTTATAGTTCAATTACATTACACTTATCCTTTATAGTATTATAATTTATTTGGAATGGACTATACTTAGGAAGCAAGGAATTTATGATAAACTACACAAGGAAACTTTCATCCCCCTTCATTCCCATGAAACTTAATTTTATTGTTATATTTGTCATCTCAGTGACATACTCATGCATGGTATGAGACCTATCGAACTTCATGGGATTAACGTACCCATTAATCTCCCAGCAGCTGACTTATCAACAGAATCAGATTGAGAACGACTTTTTACAAATTTCATAAGCTCCTTAACATTATCTATTTCAGGAATGATTGACTTAATGTTGTTTACTACTGTCATCTGCATGAATATTAAGTTTAGTCCATGTGATCTTTCCCAGGCCTTTTGGAAAGACTTTTCTTCAGTACGGCTAGAAGCAGTAAGAGCAACGGGCTTATCATTTATAAGTGCTAAATCAAGATCAAGAACACCTAGGTGAAACTTGACTTGTTCACTTCATTCAGAAAAATTAAGCCCATTGAACTTCATAATAGACGAAGCTTGTGAATGAAGAGAAATAGGAACATATGCTACAAAATTTATAGAATGCTCACACATTAATACTTTGAGTTGTCACTTAAACACATAACCCAGATTTATACAATAATCATGTAACATTAAATGTACATTGAAGTTCTCCTTTGAATGATACAACAAAATACAATCATAAAACATAATTGATGCTTAAATTTAAATTCACATCATCAATAATTAGATATACTCCAATTAGACATGCTTGCTATCTTTGGATATGCTAAACATATATAACCAAGTATACTAATTAACCATTATTATGTTCATGATTATAAAATTAACTGATTGACATTTGGGCAATCCTTAAATATTTTAGGGAGAATGCCAAAAAAAACCTCAAACTTTGCCCCGCGTGACACATTTACCCCAAACTTTTATTCTGAAGGGCATTTTCGTCTTTTACTTTTTATTTTTTCCTTTATTTTTTTTTCCATTGGAGGAGCGCCGGTGTCGGCCCTTGCCCGACTCAGGCAAGGGCTGCCCTCCCCACATCCGGTGAGGGTGGCCTTTGATTGACGCCAGGGAGGGCGGCCCCCGCCGGCGTCGGTCAAGGGCCACCCTCGCTTGGGCGAGCGAGGGCAAGGCGGGGGTTAGCCTCACCCACCTAGGCAAGTGTGGCCCTCACTGAATTTGGCAAGGACTGCCCTCACCGTCGCCCTAGCCCTAGTAGGCGAAGGCGGCCCCCACCGGATTTGGGGAGGGCAGCCCTCGCCTGAGTCAGGCAAGGGTCGCCCTCGCCGGCGTTGGTCGAGGGCCGCCCTCGCCTGGGGAGGGCAACCCTCACCGGAGTCAGGCAAGGGCCAACACTGACGCTCCTCCGGTGACTCCTCTAGCGGGGAAAAAAAAAAGGAAAAAAAATAAAAAAGTAAAAGACAAAAATACCCTTTAGAATAAAAGTTTGAGATAAATGTGTCACATGGGGCAAATTTTGAGATTTTTTCTTACAAAAAATTTTTAGAGTAAATGTGTCACGCATGGCAAAGTTTGGAGTTTTTCGTAGCATTATTCCAATATTTTATAATTAATGAACTTCAAATTACTCATGAAAAATAAAATATATAACATCATATCATCTCATTAGTAGCATCACATAAACATGAGTAGTTGAATTTATTTAATTTGATGTCTATGACAAATATTCTAATACAACCACTTTGGTGACTTACGAATTACACATAATATAGATATCAAATTAAATAATTATAATAATAATTATTTCAATTGAATAAAATACAATTATTTATGCAATTAAGAAAATTGGAGCAATGTATATGTAAATTTATACAATAATAGACCCATACTAAATATATACACATATGCAATTTATTCAACATAAATTTTTTCATCAATCAAATTGCAGCGGAAAATATATATTTTTAAAAAAGATAGTAATTAGGAGAAAGGCCGATGGGCGCGTGCAGCACACGCACCTAGGCCAACGTGCTGACACGTGCGTTACATGTGCGCAAGTGCGTGTGGCGCATGTACTTGACAGGCAAAGCGCACTTGACGCGCGTGGCGCTGCCTTTCTCACCAAGTCACCATGTCTGACGTGCGTGAGATGCACGCACCTGCACCTACGAAGCACACCAAACGCAAGTGGCGCGTGGGTCCACACACCTGAACCCTTAGTGCGTGTGTGGACCCACGCGCCTTCTTCCTCGCGTCCATTCTTCGTTTTTTGCCATCCTCACCCAAGTTTTTTTCCCTTATTCGGATTTTCACAGAGGTCTTTCCTCCGAAAATAATATAAAAACAGAAAAACAATGTGGCAAATCTTCATCTATAAACGATAATATTTCAATAATCGGAAAATCACTAGTTGTCAAACCATGCTTTGATACCACATCATGTAAGGGCAAAATCTATTATATGTAAATCAAGTCCTAATATTTACATAAATACCATACCCAATATATTGGAACAACATAATTTTCACAATATCATAATAGACGAGAGACGTACCTTGATTGATGATGTTTTCTTATGAAGAAATCAATTGTAAGTGAGAAATATTGGTTTCTCTCTCTTGACCTTTTAGGTTTTCTAACATTCTCGATGAACAGAAAAATGTCTTTTTTTTTTCTTTTTTTTATAGATTTGAGAGATGACCTAGTTTATAATTAGAAATATGATATTTTATCGTCACATCATCCACCGCTTGCTGCTTGCCCCTAGCCGCCGCCGCCATCAGAGAAAAAAGAAATAAAAATTTTATGTCGGTACCAAACGTATTTCTATTCATTTTCTATTCCGAGAATAAGAAATTTTTGTAGTTATCAAACGTATTATTTTACTTAGAAATTATTTCAATGAGTAGAAATAGAAAAGAAATATTTTTCAAAAGAAACTGTTCCCAGAAGTAGAAATGTTACCAACCACATCCTTGAGAACAAGCAAGAAAAATGGGAAAACGATTTCCTTTTCATTTTCCTAGTTTTAGAGGGTATTTTCCATTGACTTGAAAAATATTTTCTTTGATCGCATATTTTCTGCCCTCAAATACTGGAAATCATTGAAAATATTTTTCGTGAAATGAATGGAGCTTCGTTTCGTGGCAATTGCGATGTTTCTAGAAAATCTTTTTCAAGAAATCATTTTTCAATGTTCGACTGAAACGTAAAAATGAACTGAAAAACATTTTCTTATCATGAATGGAGCTTCGTTTCGCGGAAATTGTGATGTTTTTAGAAAATGTTTTTCAAGAAATCATTTTTCAATTTTCGACCCAAAAGTAAAAATGAACCGGAAAACATTTTCTTGAGCTCATTCCATTGTTTTCCTTATGCATTTAAACACTTCAAATCGAAACTCAGCAAAACTCCAGACAAAAACTCAGTACTCATCAATGCAATTCATGTATTATCGCGTATTTTTATACCAACCAAATACCAGTACATATATTTCCACAAATCCAACAATAGAGCTCGCGTATGTTAGGACCGTGTACATTCCCTTCGTACTGAGAACATCGGCCACACCAAAATTCCACCTCTCGGACTTCCAATCCTAGACAACCTCTTTCTTATTTCCATGCGAGAGCCAATAATCACTTTCCAGACGGGGGAAACAGACAGGTTCTAAAGGGAACCCACGTCATTTATCTTTCCCTCCATATGCTTCTGTCGGCCTATAAAAAAAAAAAGAAAAGGACTCCACGTGATTTTGCAGAAATGGATTAAAAAATTATCCTTTTCATTTTCGATAAGCAATTGTATAAAAATTTTGCATATCCTATGAAAAAATAACACAAATAATATATGAATTTTAGTTTAATTTGTAATGTTGCATCTGAATTTTTGATTACTTCAACGGATCCCTGGTATCAATAAACATCCAATTTAATCCTTAAACTATATAAAAACATTCAACGTCGGCTTTTCGTTAATTCAAGTTTAATTGAATCTACTGATGTGACTTCTTCCAATGTGTTAAGCTTGAATGGTAGACCAAAAAAAAAAAAAGTTACAAGCGGATTATCCATGTAAGATATTGATCTAGGTCCAAGATATAATAATCCTTGTTATCAATTAACGATCAATATGTTAGTGCGTTAATTTATTTATTTTTCATTTTCTAAACTTAATAGATAAAGAATGGATATGTTAACTCATGATCTTAAATATTTCAATTCAGTATATAATAATTCACATCATCAAAATAACATTTGATTTGTTATTTGAACAATCGAAATGATTATATTAATATTTACCAATAATTTAGGAACCAGAAAAATTATTCAAAAATTCATAAACTTATTATATTTTTGCCAATTCAGTTTTAAATAGTTCAATTTCGTCAATCAACTCTTAAGCATTTTTATATTTTATCAATTAAGTCTACTCAATCAATTTTGACTAGAAATTACTAACATTAATACTTTTTAATAATATTATAACAAAATTTCACAATTAAGTCTACTCAATTAATTCTTTAACCCTAGGGCTGCGAGGACTAATACTTGCACCCGTGGCCGTTGAGGGTCCTAGGGTTAGGAAAAAAAAGAATATACAAAATATAAACAAATTAAAATTATTATTAAAATTATCAGCATTAGCATCGATTATCCTACATAGAATGCCTCATATCCACATTAATAATTTCCTTGCCTAGATGAACTTAATTAACGAAACAGGATAAAATTTTGAAAAATTTATTACTAAATTGATAAAAATCTAATATGTTAATAATTTTTTGAATAATTTTCTTTTCAAAAATCGCATTATATATATTAAAAATTTAGAGATCATGTCACGTTACGTGACTCAAAATTCATATTTCGTTTTTGCCATTTTCACTGCGTAGATCTTCCCAACGTGTGAAAATTGATCGCCAAGTGAAATGCAATGAGCAGGAGATTTTCAATTTTCAGTCCTGCAGCTTTGACTGGCGAGCAGTAACACGTGCAGCGCAAAATTTGCTTCTGCCCTGCACGTACAGATTTCCCCTCTTTTCTTCTTTTTTCTTTCCTGCTCTCCTTCTTTTTAACCTATTTTTCAATAGTACGGCGGACTGTGCCGTTGCTTTCCCTGACTTGCAAGTATAAAGCAAAATAATGCGGCCATGGCACCTACAGAGAAGAAAAGATAAGAGAGAGAGAGAGAGAGAGAGAGAGCGAGAGAGAGAGAGATGATGACTCCGGGCGGACGAGACGACAAATTTGCACCATGTGGATCCCACGAAGGGTTTGTGTTGTTGATTTTTCCAGACTTGGGGGTTAGTCGGGATAAAGCCTATCTACTTTATTGAGAGAATGACATTTCGATAGCCGCTATGTACTCTTCTTCTTCTTCTTCTTCTTCTTCCCCATCGTCTTCTTGCAGCCACCATCCGCCGCCGCCGCCTTCCTCAACTGCCACCACCGACGCCGACGTCGCCCTCTCATCGCAGTTCCCGGTCTCTTTATGCGCGCGCGCATGTGCATGTTTGTGTCCGTGGCATCTCCGATCGGGTGGCCTCTGTGCGAGCGAGTAGTCGGAGGTTGCACCGCACGAATCATTACAAAGCTAAGAGAACGGTCTCTAGTTCGCGGGCAGTCGTTATGTAGTCACTACGTGTTCTGCGCTGGATCCCGATAGTCGACATTTCTAGCTGACAAAACTTTCACGTTCTTATCCCCGAAACGGATCGAGAGGGTTTGCTCTAGAGATCGATCGTGGTCGTTAGAAATAAGACTTCGCTAGACAATGGATTTGGCAATAGTTCAGACAGACACCTTATGATTAGCATATAAAATCACACAGAAAGGGGACTACGCTAACACTGAAACAAAAGCGGCGAGAAATCATTTTTCTTTTGGTCTTCTCCCACTTCACTCACTTCTTATCCTCGCCAAACTTCATGCCGTCGGCCACCTTCTTGAACGCCGCCCGCCCGGCCATCTCCTCCCACCACGCCTTCACGTGGGGGCGGTCGGTGACCACCGCCGCCCATGGCGTCTTCATGAAGTAGAACATGTAGGGGAAGTGGTGGAGGTCGGCGAGGGAGAAGAAGTCGCCGGCGAGGAACTTGGTCTTGGCCAGCCTCGCCTCGTACACGTCGAGGACCCCGGCGAGCTTCGCGAGGTTGTCGTCGATGAGGGCCTGGTCCGGCGCCTTGCCCTGGAGCGGGACCACGAAGTGCTGGAAGATGATGGGCGACATCACCGGCTGGAAGTGGTGGGACTCGACCTCGACCCACACTCGGACGGCGACGGACTCCTCGGGGCTGTCGGCGCGGAGGAGGTCGTCGGTGGTGGGGGCGTGGTACTTCTTGGATATGTACTCCGTGATTGCTCTCGATTCTGATACCGCCATTTCGTTTTCCAGAAAAACAAGACAAGTGAGAGAAGGTAAGACCACAAACTAGCCAAAAATAACGAGCACGAGCATGAGAAACTGACCGAAAATGGTGAGATCGCCATCTTCTAGGACCGGGACCTTCCCGAAAGGCTGCAATCAAAGCATAAGAAGAGCATTGATCAACAGAAACAACCCAGAAAGAGGACGCAATACACCATGCAACGACACACTAGAGTCTTTTGTGTACATTCTTGGCGAGGAAATCCGGCATCTTCTGCTCGCCGGCGAACATGTTGATGGAGACGAGCTCGAACTCGACCCCTTTCTCGTAGAGGCACGCCAGCACCCTCACCGTGCACGACGACATCGGGTGTCCGTACAGCTTCACCCCCATTTCTCACTCTTCGCTGGAGAGATACACAGAGAGACAGAGAGAGCAACAGGGGGGTGAATTCATAAGTTCACAGGGTGAAGAACGAAGGGCGACGAGCCTTTTATACACGGGAAAAAGTCTTTTTCTGCGGGGAGTGGTTGGATTGGACTGTGAGCGTGGACGGTAAGGCATCCGTCCATACTCAGACACGATGCATGTGAGCAGCTGGACTTTTCCACAGTGCACACATGCAACAACATTGTATTTCGTACCGAAACTTTCTGACCGTGTGACGAGGACTGGACCGATCGTCGTCCTCCCCTTTTTAACACAATGCATGCTTCGTCGGAACTCAACTTCAGATGGTTCCTCCCGTGTCATCGGTGGAACGGCACGCAATGCAATAAATACACCCAATAACTTTTACGCCAACTGATACTCCTAGCTTCATTTCGCCCGGCAACGAGCAAAGTCTGGTTCTTAGCAAACGGGAAGGACTGCATCAAGCAATCACCGACGGTTCGAGGACCACCTCGAGGGAATCGAAAAGTTCAGATAATGTTCGTGTTATTTCCCCCTTATACCCACCGTTCTTATTGGTGAGCCGATTGAAAAAGCGAGTATGGTCCTTGCCTTGTCTTGAGCTTATTATCTAGACTAGAAGTGATTAACAGGCACCAAGATATTTAATGAGTTCATTAAATTAGGTGGAAATTAAGTGGCGGACAGAGAGAGATAGAGAGTGGGTAGATAGAAGGTGCATGCCGTCTATAAACCTACCACCACGCCATGCGATGATGACGAAAGTGATGGATGGCTTCGGAAATGACTTGGTCTCTCTAATGGAGATTAGAGTTCTTTGATTATCTACCTGGCGGGCTTAATTAATTTCTGGCACTTGCCCAAATTTGAGTTAAAAGAAACAACTTTGCCCTTTCATTTTCCCTAAAAACCTTAGCCGTTCCCATTTTTGTAGCTTGGGCTATGTTGATGTTTTATCTTTTTTATTTTATTTTTTGCTAATTCATCTTTTATTCGAAATGAAGTACCCATTTTCGTCCTCTTCACGAAAAGTCCCCATCATCTTTTCTTATTATTGAAAGACAGCCAGCCAGGGATCCTTCTGCTTAACTTTCAAGAGGTGTGCACGAGCTCAAAAGAGAGTCAGAAGATTAGCTCAAGATGGTTACATATGGGTCATTACCTAGGTGATCCTAAATTTATCGTCCAAAATCCAATACAGTCATAAACTTTTCGTTTTCACCAATACAATCCTAAACCCTAGCACAAAATTCCAATATAGTTTCTCTTGTTAATTGCCGCCAAATATCACCAATATGGCTTCGCATCATCGCCAACCCCCTTATGTAGTATGTTGATGTGAACAACTTGAAAATCTCCGCTTCAACAATTTCCCGTGATAATTGGTTGTTTGGATTTCATTAGAATTTCATACAAAAGATTACGACTACATTGCTAAAATTTAAAAGTTTAATGACTGAATTAGTATTCTTATAATAAGTTTAGTACTAAGCCGGTAACACGCACGTCACTTTCTAAGCAATCTCTGGTTTCATTTTTCATGGCCCACTTTCTTCTTTTCTTCTTTATAAGAACATGCTGAGCTTCTCCGGCGACAACGACGATGTTTGGTCAATTACGCGAAAGCTACATGGCGAGACAAAGTCAAAAAGGAAGACATGAAAAGAGATATGGTAGCATTATTTTTTTTCTTGAGAACAACGAAATTGAAATAGTGAATTGTTGGACTCGTGGTCAGCAAGCTCCGGTGCTTCAACCAGTTCCATTGGGTTAATCGAAACTTGGAGGTCCAGTTTCTGAATAATCCTCTTTTTTTTCAATGCCTGCGCCGTTTGCGAACTACGAAGCATTAATTTAGTTGCAAAATATTTGGGAGGACCACTTATATTAAATGGTACAGTCTTTTTCTTTGATCTTTGTTTGACAAGTTTTGATAAAAAATTTCAAAAAGTTATAAATTTATTGTAATTTAATTTTATCAATTGAATCATAATTTTTTTTATATTTTATCAATTGAGTTCATTTTGTCAATTTTAACTGAAAATCATCGACATATACTATTTTCAAAATTTTCATTGGAAAAAATTATTTTTCTTCTTTGTTTTTTCCTTTTTCTTTTGCCGTCCTTTCGCCAGCTATTGTCAAGCCTGGTCGATGGCCGGTAGAGGTTGCTGGAGGCAAGGGACGTTGGTGAGGCCGCCCTTGCTTGGGGCCAACAACCTCCATTGGCCATCAACGAGGTCTAGTGGTGGCCACAAAAGGAAAACGGAAAAAAAAAAAAGAAGAAAAAAGGAAAATAAATAAACAAAATTTTCAATGAAAATAATATTAAAAAAGTGTTCACGTCAACATTGGTTGTGCTGTGCCATATAGGACGGTCGATATCCATGATAGCGATTTCCAACTAAAATTGATTTAATGGATTTAGTTGACAAAAAGAAAATATTTACGATTCAATTAACAAAATTGAATTGACAAAAATATAATAAATTTACAATTTTGCCATAACTTTTGGATTTCACAAGTATGGAAATAATCAAAGTAAACAGCGTAGTTTCAATTTCAGTCCGTCACATGCTTTCGCTCTGAATCCCAATGCTTGGATGGAACTTCGGAATTCATAATCTACCTTGAATTAAGAACATTAGTCGCAATATTAAAAGGCCTTCCTGCAGCCCTTAATCTCTTAAATCTGAGGTCTCCATAGTTGGTGAATGTGCTTCATTTTGTTCGTAGAACGGTCAAAGACCACACACAAAAAAAAAATTAATTGGTTGTCAGACCCAGAGAACAAATGGCACTACCGATGCAGCGATAGACTATAGTTTATAATTAAAAATAATCACAATTCCTTCCTATTCTCTTTTCTAGGGTTTCAGCTAGTTGACTTGTGGTTTCATCTAGGCTTTGTCTTAATGGTATGGTTGAATGTAGATTCGCCCCCCATCACCATATGCATCGACTCAAAGAAATATTTCAAATAGTTCCATTCCAATTTTTCTGTTTATTTCTTACGGAAGAAACTCTCCCGTTAAAATGTAGCTACACAAATTGAACTTATTCGTTAAGTGATTAACCCTAGCCTTGCTGTCGGTGCTCGTGCTTGTCACCCTATCGAAGAATCTTTAAGGGGAACTCCACCTTGCTCCATTAGACTAACTTGACCCACCAGCAAATACCTCATACCTCATGTCATTCCCAATTAATAAGACTCAAATAAATAGTCGCATTGTCAAATTATATGTATCAAGGTAAAGAGACCATGAGCGCAAAGTTTTTACATGCGAAGTTCATATGATATCATATTTATAGTAATTGAGTTTTGGGGATTAATTTTAACTAGGTCGCTAATGAAGCCTTTGGTTTGTGGATGCAGTTTCTGACAACAACCTTTCGTGAGGGCCGATGTCCTCCCTAAGTTAGATAGGCCACTCTACGTTCATAGGAAAATAATAATGTTGGACATATATATATACCCTTTTCTTTAAAAAAATTCATTCTTGGGCGAGGAGATATTTTTGAGATTCTCGATTAATGGAGAGAGCCGAGGCTGTTCACTGTATAATTTAAATTTTTTTTATATATTTTTTCAATTTGTTTTTCTAGAGAAAAGCGAGTAAATAATAATCAGTCAAATCAAACCACAGATTTCAGTGCAGCGATCTGATGTTTTTAGAGACTCTCATGAATCGTCTTGAGATCCGACATTGCCTTTGCCTCAGAATGCGTACACGACACACCCGTCTGAGGATGGGTAACGTGACATAATGCAACTGCAGATTGTTTATGCATGGGACCTGCATTTATTTTTATTTTATTTTTTAACAGTTTGCGCTCTTTTTCTTTTAAAAAAAAATATATATATATATACACATCGAAAGAGTACCTTTTTCTTGGGCCAGAAAAATAAAATTGGGGTAAGAAAAATGCAGAGGAAAATGAAAGCGGTGCTTCAGAATGTGGGAGTAAAAACGTCAAAAAGAAGATTTGACAGACCAAAAGTATAAAAGGAGATCTCACCGGAGTCATTCCGGTTCCGTTGACAGCACGAGTTGCATTTCCACAATGTCGAATGCAGACGACCGTGTGAAACCTCAATTAATGTAAGTGGTGGAAAAATTGAGTTCTTGTTTTCAAATCGTTCATTCTTTATTAGATATGGCAGAGGCGAGGAGGGGTTGTTGGAATAGAGGGGAAGGGGATGGTCCCCTAGAGTCTCATGTAGATGTCACAGGCCTAAGGCTCGATCCGAACACGAAATCGTTACTAGGACTAGCCCCGAGAGGACCATCAATAATAACGATTTAGAACGCCCCGATACGTCCGCATGATTGGAATCGCAGGGATGCCAGATCGAAAGCTGGTCCAAGAAGTCATTGAAATGGCCATATGAAATCGAAGAAAAATGCGCTGCAGAAGGCGACTTCTGAATCCCATTTTTTAAAAAATTGTAGCTTTGGCCCACATGCTCAGAACGACAAAAGATGTCGGCGGGGGCATCTTTTTGAATAATTCAAAAAGCAAATCCGTAAACCCAAAATCCAGAACGTATCTGTCCCCCTCGCATGTGTCCATCTTTCGCATGTCAAAAAGAGGGAGCATGCAGATTTCGCAAATCCTGCTCTTCCTTTTGTTCTCAAGCACTGCAAAGAATCAACTAGGACACAGGCCCCGGAACTGTGTTCTTCAGAATCGGGATGCTGTGGATGATTACATGATCGTCTTGTATTGGTCGGCCGGAACTGCTTGAGTAGGGAAGAAATCGAGGAAGCGTGGCACTTCTTTTTTCTTTCTTTTTTGGAAAAAGGGGGGGGGTGGTCTTTACATCGTTTCTCTCCAGCCAAAGTGAGATCAGATGCCAACTTTACACAATACTCTGTTATCTACATAAGGTACAAGAAAGTTCTATATAGGGACACATTCAAAAACTTACATGATATAGAGAAGAGAAAAAGTCTGGGAAGAAATCGGTCCAGCAAGAAGTCGTCATCACGAGGCTTGGGATTCCAGAAAGTTGTGGTACTCCAACTGGGTCATCTCTCCACCAGTTACTTGATCAAATTGACATCGATAAAAGCTGCAAACAAATCCCAACGGAGGTTGATTAAGAGCCAATTCCATATACTGCCTTTCACATAAAGTCCAGAGAAGAGAGACAGAGACAGAGACAGACACAGAGATGATGATGGATGAAAAAAAGTAGCTAGTCGTACGCTCAATGTCATCTAGCAGCACTTTGCCACATTTCAATAGAAAGCGGTGCCAGAGAGGAAAAGCTACAAACTGGGGGGAGAACATGGAGATCAAAACCAAAGGCGCAGACTTTTTTGTCAATATATGACATCTCTTCATGCAAGGCTGTAGAAACAATAATTATACAGTAATATGGAAATACCTTCCATCCATTCCAAGAATGACAACCGTGTTCTTCTCATGACCAAAAGCAACAATATAAGGAGACCCTTCACGCAAGTGATACTGAGCCACAGACCACTCTGAGCTAAAATATTTAGGTAAAACTCCTGCACAAGAAATTTCACATTTAAAACCAACTTGGTGAAATGCAATAAGAAGCAAAGTTACTATTCGTAGACAAACTGAGACATGACACTAATCCAATTGCCTAATACAGCATTCCTACGGCTCTCAAAACTACATATTGCTGTTCACTGAAGACTCTCAAACATACAGAAATGATGGGATGAGAACAGATATGGTATCTCATACAACCAAAACTTCTCATGAATCCATTATATTTGGTCAGAGTCCTCCAGATTGGCATTTTCTGATGAAGTGTGATCAGAAAGCAACTCATCCTAAGACTTGCATATCCCGTTAATAGCAACTCCATGAGCTTTACAGTAGAAAGCCTGCAGGTGAATTGAGTATCTAAAATGCATTCATGCTTTCTAGCAAAAGCTGAGCCTGAGAGAAACTTCATTTAAACCCTTATGCTGTAAATGAGGGACATCTTTTTGCTAGCTATCATGACACATGCGATGTATTAGATTGAATTTCAATGTTACATGCAAGAAACATCAGCTGTGAAAACATATCCTAAAAAAGCCTCAAAGTCTAGCCAACTTATTGCAAGTGATTCTCTGGCAATATCAAAGTTTCTATGACATCCGTGACCCCAAAAATTCAATTATTTCTGCATCAGAAGACATTCAACAAGAATCTATGTTGAAGCAAGAGCAAAACAGATTGCAAGTATGGTGATCACTGATAAGTGGGGTCACCATCTTCTGGAGGACAAGTTTCACTAGTTCGGCTCAAACATATTATCAAGAATGCTATATGAACATCCAAAACCATCAGAAGATGAACAAGTAACAATCTGCTTGATTATTCACCATAAAAGTAGAACTTAGTGATAGCACACAAGTTGGTCATCAACAGGAGGCATTTTACCTCTAATAAACGAGAGAGATGAATTTGAAGATGTAATAGCAGAACTAGAATCGGATGCACTTCCAGAAGCATCATTGCCTGAGGATCCTGAGTCGACTTTAAGGCCAAAAACATGGACAGTACCCTTGTCACTTGAAACCGCTAGCCACTGTGCAGTTGATGAGAAAGCCAAGCTATAAATTTCTGCTCTATCTGCACCTCTTCTCACCTGCATATGTTTTTGTCAATTGGAATCATCAATATATTTCAAAATCATGACAGAAACTAATTACGATGGTATTCATTCATATCTCTGAGAAGAATTATCAAACTAAGAAAAATGAAAAAGACGCCCAACAAAACATGCTATATGAATATAAGTTGATCTTTCAATATAACGAATTGTCAGCATTATGAAAATTTCAATGCTTGATGAAAACCATATTAGGACGATTCAGACAACGTATGCTGTCATAGACAGAATCAAAATCCAGAAGCTAACTCAAACAGAATTAAAATTAGCAGTCACACCATCAACCCAATTTCTATCTGTGAAATGCGGACAAGTAATGGTTAAAATAAAATTGCCAAAAAGTGCTCGTCTTTTTCTATTACACAAAAAGCTTTGAAAAGGAGTCCAGAGGCTTCACACATTAATCTTCCATGTGGATTGGTCCATGATTCAAAAAATTGATCCAACAGAAAGTTATTAAATGCAACTGAACATTCTTTGATTTGACCAAAGCGATATAAGACATAACAAGGACTCGACCTAGAGCCAACTGTCCCGTAAGGGTAAAAAATGAAGATCCACTGCAGTACATGGCTGTCAATAGTAGGAACAGCACATAAGTAACACTACATCTTACCAGCAACAACTGATTTGTCTCAATACTCGAGGTGTCTTAACATGGTGGACTCACAGCCGAGTAACTTACAAGTAAGCATTGCAAAACCAAATGTTCCAACCTAGCTCTTAAATAAAAAGGTCCAGAAAAAATTATCCACTTGGAACAGGATTGACGATAAAAAACTATAAATGGGCATTAGCAACACTATGAGACTAATGGAACTATGAGTTACACAGAATGGTAGGTGTTATTTACAATTAACCAGCTCCTAAGAAACAATATACTACTCAATGCATAAACCCCAATACAATTTGGTCATGACACTGTCTAATAGTTATATTCACCAAAGTCAATTTCCAGATTTCAAACCCATGTTTTGCTGTAATATTTTCTCCCAAAAGGAGTACGTCATTTGACGATTCAAATATTCTTCCAATTGACCCGTTTCTCAGCTCAACAAAAGGCATTGAACACTTTCAATGTAGCTAAAATAAAGTGCATAAACCACATTCCAGTTTCACATAGACTAATTCCTCAATAAAGACAACGTACCTCCTGCAACAGAGTTCCATCAAACGCATTAAAGACCCTAATCAGAGTCCCCTTCGTGCTTGCTGTAGCCAGGAACTTGCCGTCCTGAGAAAGCGCAAAGCACGCGATCCGCGAATCATGCGCCATGATGAACTTGGTCCTCTTAGATGCGTAATGCTCTATCCTCACCTGCCCCTTCTGGAGCCCGGGACAGACCAGCACGAGAGACCCCGCAGTCTGCGACACGACGCAGAGCCCCTTGGGGTTAGCAATTGTCTCAATCTGGTGCAACAGCTTCATGTCCGCGAAATTGTACACGAACACCGTCTGCTCCAGGACCACCACTATCCGGTCCCGCCGCAGCCGCACGGACCGCACCTCGGCCCGGAACGTGAGGTCACCTATGCACCGCGACTGATGGTCGTCCCAGATCATGACCTTGGCGGGCGGGTACTGAGGGGCTGGCCCGCCGCCGACGAGGGCCAGGATGTTGCAGCGGAAGAGCATCTCCGCCACTCCGATGCCGCCGCTCCCGCTGCCCGCACCGAAGTCGCGGCGGAAGATCTCGCGGAACGGCTCGCAGTTGTAGATGCGGAAGCCGCGGCTGGTGCCGGTGGCGAAGCAGGTGTGGTCCTGATTGAAGGAGAGGTGGAGGAGCTTCGGAGGAGGAGCGGGTGGAGCGGCCGGCGAGTGGGTGGGGTTGGCCGTGGCGGAGACAGGATCGGGGTCGGGGTCGGGGTCGGGGCTAGGGTTTTCGTGGTGGGGGTCGTCGTCGGGGATCAGAGAGAGGGAATCTACGGTTTGGGAGAGATCGGAGGAGTCGGATTGGGAGAGGAAATCGTCGGAATTGGGGGCATGGCTAGGGTTTGGCCACGGAGGGGAGGAGATGGCGGAGAGAGTTGCCATGGAGGAGGCGGTGGTGGCGACGACGACGGTGATGATGGTGGTGGTGGTGGTGGTGGTGGTCTGAGTTTAAAAGAAATACAGGGGTGGCTTCTCAATTTAAAAAAAACAGCTTAGTTCTTTCTTTTTTTAATTCGTTAGTCCAATTGACGGTCTTGTCCCGGTGGATGTGAGGGGTGACTGGGTACGGGTGGGGACAATTTGGAGATTTCGTAGGAAAATGGCGGGATGAATTTGGGATTTTGATTGAATTCAAGATTCGTTGATTCGGAGGGACACTGCGTCGCGGGGAAGGAAGCGGGGGCAGAGCGCGTGTCGTTCGCGTCCGCACCAAGCAACTCCGTCATCACTTGGACTTCCACGACGAGCCGTCTAGAAAACAAGCTGCCTTCTTCTTCTTTTCTTTTTTCTTTTTTTTAATCTTTTCGGCGTTTCTGTTTTTCCATTGAATCAAGGATTAAGAGTAATGATTCGGAATCAAACATGCATAATCACAAAGTTCCTCATGACCCCCTCAAAAGAGAAATTTAAAAAAAAAAATACAATCATTAACTACAAAGGTTGTCCTTAGTTGGAAGGAGATTTTGTTTGCACCTTTTCCACAACATCACCCTCATGAATTTCGAATTGACCAAGGTAGTCAAGACTAGACTGTCACTTTGTTAGAAGGGAACGGTGCTCCACAAGTTTAAGGAAAAAATTATTGCATGAATTTAGAGCGTGCCATCCATTTTACAATGATTATTGATTAGATGAAATGAACCTCATGTGAAACTCACATGATCCAACGGCTTATATGAGATAAATTCACATGATTCAAATATAGATAGATAGTTTTCTAGGCACATCTTCCATTGAATCACCCACATTCAATCCCACTTGTTGATCCCATTTTTCCCTCACAAAATGAGATTAAACATCGGAGGTCTAATAACCAGAGAATGCAAGGACAAGATATTCAGGTAGCGTAGTAGCTAAGGATCATATCAAGCACTCGTAATGTATACTTACTAAGAAACATTCGATTTCGAAAAATTGACATATATTGTGAGAAAAGGAAATCCACTATGACAAGAAATTTAGCAGGAGCTTGTCTGGCTTAGCAAGTATATTAATGAAGTCCTCATTTCTGACATGGAAAGAATATGGGAGAACGACCTTAGAGAATTGAATGATGACGAAAGCCACTGAACGACAGTCAAGTGCGGTATAGCCAAAACAACCCTCACTCAACCCATAGAAAAATGCTTGCTTCTGATACGGTCTTCCTTTAATTTTTTCCATGGCAAAAGAGGAGGATGAGATGCCCCATGCATGCTTCTGGCTTCCTTACCTAAGAGCAAATTGCTCGGCTGATGCCACCTACCCCCAACGAATAGAACGCGTTCCCACATCAGTCCGGAGACGTGAGAAGGTGTCCGAAGTTTAATGCCACCCGTGAGATCTTGGCTTCTAAGCCTAGTCCATTTGTTTACTGTCTCCAATGTCAACCCCGCATCACATTCGCCTTCACCTTCACATTCCCATTCGCATTCTATATAGATTCCGCCCTTCTTTTTTTATGGCGAAACAGACATGGGACAGCATTGGTCGGGATAGTGAGACACGGCGTTGGATACGGCACCATGGACACGTGAACCAGAGAGGTAACTTCCATGCAAATGTAAAAGTCAAGCATAAGAGATCAAAGATGCTGTTTTCCCTCCGTGGTTTCGATGAAAGATGCAAGTAATTTAGCAGAGCATATACGAACTGCGCAGTCAAGTGGTGAACTCGTTCCGACAGGGGTTACCCATTGCCTTGCAATGCGGGGTTGCTAGAAGAACAAGTAAACGAGGGACTAGCACATCCAGCCAACTCTGCAGCAATCAGTGCCCATGTTTTAGCCACACAAGTTGCAAAAGCTTTAGCGAGGCCATTCCGCTAGTAATTGTCCATAACACGTGATCTTCAAGCAATGCCATCTATATAAATCTATATAGGCTTTCGTCCCCGTTTGCCCGTCATTCAATTGACTGGAGATTGGTCGAGTACCCCAAATTTATTTTTTGTTAAATCCAGTATCTCAACTTTTTATATGAGAGTCAACGAGAGACACTAGTTAAGATCACGGATGAAAACTTCCCACTTGACTAATAACACCATTAAATAGTCGTTAACCATTTACATTAACGTCCAATGGGTACCAACGCATATAAATTTCCAGCGCACCTATAATGCAATTTCTAAGCACTAGCAAATAAATTGGTGTCCAATAGAGCATAATCACCATATTTAGAAAAGAAATCCAAAATAAAGTTCATGTAAACTTCTCATCCTAATGAGAAAATTTCAGTCCAGATACGCATCTCTTCAAACGAACACTATTTTCATTTAAGTTATAGATATAGATTATAGACCCCATGTAAGCCTCCACTCCATTCCGGTAGTTGCCACCATATTGAACGTGAAAGACTTGACTCATAAAATAAAATAAAATAAAAAGGGGATGTGAAAAAAAAAAAATTACAAGGGCTTACGCAACCACAGATTTCGCATTTGATTGTGCCTGAACTTCTTAAAGATGAAGTAGTGTTGACAGGTCAATCAAATGAAGTACCCGGGAAGCATATGCTGTCATCTTATTTGTCAAAACTGAAGTCAAACCAAGACATGAGAAAAGTACGTCGACAAAATAATGCTCTTCTCATAGCCCATCACTTGCACCTCCTTCCTGCAAAGTACTCGGGGGTTAGTTTCCAACTTTCAGCAGCACCAATGGACGTTTACTACCATCACAGATCATGCCCACATCCACGTATAATAGAACTTCAAATAAAAACAGCATTTGGAATGAGATTTTCCATCCAAAATTCAAGAAATAAAGATATATTTACAGGATAGAAGGTAACTGAATGACCATAAATCTGTGTACTGGCAACTTGTGAGGGAAATTCTGGTTTGAGACTACAATAACTTAATAACATTTCCAGATGTAAAGAAATCTTAATGAGCAATATTTTCCTGAGAATTATGGCGAACAGAGGTTAGTAGAACAGTACTTCAAGCAAATTATACCTACCAAGGGGAATAAATGCGAATCAGGTTTCCAATTTCGAGATCAACATCGTTGCAAATTCTTGAATTAAAAATTACAGTCCTCTTTCTCCCTGTTAAATCTGCCTGACTACAACGTGAGGACAGGGTTCCCTGCATACACAAAAATGAACATTCACACCTGTTGTGCACACATTTTTACATACATGAATGTATACGCCCAAAAAAAAAATTTGCATTACTATGAGTACTTACGCAAAAAGGGAAAAGCAAGACGGTTTCAAGAGAATAAGCAGTTACAGTTCAGTAATTATATTCTTCCAATTTGAATCAAAGTAACAAATGAAACCGTCCCTCAAAATCCATTTATGATTTTTCCAGTCATCGAGCAAAAATATAGATGTTGACAATAGCTCTTGGACTTAAAATTGGTATCAATCAGATGGCATAAAATCTGGATAATTACTTTTATCAAGGAGAAGCTTAATAGCCTGGCTTTTCAGTTAAGCATGTAGGTAGATTCCTCCTAGACCGACGTGCAATTTATGAGAATGATAATAAATATTCCTTAAAAATTGATTTTAATCACAATTTGACCTCTTGATTCTTGATTCTGTTCCAGAGAGCAAAGACAAACTGTCAGCTTTCCATCCAAGTTTCTTGACAGGATCATTACATCAATGAAACCTGAGGAAAAATGACAAATAATCAAAACTAGGCAACAATAAAAAGCACCTTTTCTTAGACATCAGTCTAACAATTTTAGCTATGTCTCATTCCATCGGTAATTTTACCAATCTTTTTGTTTAATTAAGCCTAATTTTTTAAGTCTATATCAGAGGCAATGCTGCTTTCAGGACAAAAAGTGGTGAGATCACAACTTGCGCTGGCACCAGCCTGCAGCTTCTTAAAAAATTCCTGCTCGCTCTCCTTTTCAATCTGCATGACCTGTTGCAATCGTCCATATAGTCCAAAGCTGCAGAATGATAGGCAAATGCTGTCAGGACTACCTCTGCTTTTACCACCATAAGCGTATGAACAAATATTTAGCCCCTGAAACTACCCCAATGAATTTGGAACTGCGATAAGAGCGCTTTCACCATCCAAAGGAGTAGAATCTAAAACTTGCTGAATGCAATCTGCCATGCTTTGTCGTTTACAGTGTGCTGCAGGAAGCTTCAGCTCATCAAAGTTGTTCTGGATGGAAAAATACAAACAGTCTCAAGTGTACGTAAGGAAAAGGCACAAAAGAAGAAAGGAGTCAAGGTCAAGGAATACCTCATTGTCACTAGGTGATTCACTATCCATTGCTTCAAGCTCCCCTTCATCATCTGGCTTTCCTTGTCCTGTAGTGAATGTACCTCTCTTGTTTGAAAAGACCCTCCTAGGCCGTCTTTTTCTAGCAGACTTCATCATAAAGCAGATCAAAAAGTAAATCCCTTGTCCTGACTGGTAAAAGATTTTCAAAGAAAGGAAAGGGCAAACCGTTTCATTTGGAAGGCTCCTGCTGTCATGGAATCCATCTAGAAGGTCAGCCATAGAATGCTTAGCATATCCATGTCCAAGAACTAGTGCATTGGATGGCATTACTTCTGAATCTTCATTTTCTCCTTGATTGAAATCATCAGGGGCATCTATAGCTTGACAGCCTGGATCTATTCCCTTTACATCTTCATGTATTTCAGGCTGTTCATATATTTTTTGTGACCCCCCAATCTCATCCCTCACAATACGGGACAAGTGTTCATCCTTCCGGTGAAAGCCAAATGACAATTTTGCCTTGGCTTTGCCTTTGGAAGCTGTTGCAGTTAGTTGACATATTCAACCGCAGATCATACCATGCACAACCATGGACAAAAATACAGCAGACTTCAAAGAGGTGATAATGGGTGAGAAGTAGAAATAATGCTATAGTATGCAACGGAACCAAGCAAGAAATTCAAGAAGGAAAGAGTCAATCAAAAGTAGGAAACCAGTCACAGGCAATCCCCTAAACGAGTCAATGTGAAGTTTCAAAAGTAATTAAACCCAACAGGCTTAGATCATCAATAACTATCCAACGAATCCAAATGAAGTTTGGTCTCCCAGAGAAAAAGCTAGCTACCTAATGTCACTGACAAAAATATTTGGTCAAATATCACACCATCCTATATGTTGATTCAAGGACAAAGTTTGGTAATTAAAGAGAGGCAAACAAGGAACTTACAGATAAATATATATCATGAGATAGGCAAGCTGTAAATCATATTGCAAGATTCAATTTAAATAGTTCGGTGAAAAGTAAGAAATTCAATTGAATCACCCCAAATTCTCGAAAAGAGAGTTAGACTAGTTTTAAAATCTACATCAACTAAATTGTTAGGTCAACCACAGAAGAGTGCAGGAAAAAGCACGGAAACCCAGCTAAAATACAACACATACATATGTACTCTGTCAATTTTGACCTCAGAATAGATCACCGGGATGATATTCTTGAAACAGCATACCATTTGTTTCATCAAGAATTGAACTCTATATGACAACCTACGCCATTATCGTGACATGAAGTCTACTATAGTTCCATAAACTGCTTTCCATCGGATATAGAAATTCTAAACCCTAATGGAGCAATTATGTAGTCGTAAAGCTATGGAAGGAAATTTCAGAGAGGCACAGAAACAGAATGAAACATATACAATTAAAACCTTCGAAGTTATGTAACCTTTAGAGTACGAAGCAATTTTGTAGTTGCCTGATGGCAACATATGAAAAGCCATGGGAGGAAATTTCAGAGATGCAAAATAACAGAACGAAACATATACATTAAAACCTTCCAAGTTATGTAACCTTTAGAATGGTGGTTTGCTCTAGAGTGGGTAGCATGTCTCAATGAACACGAAGCAGTTTGAATAGACTGGACTGATTCTCCAGCAGCTTTGACTACCACAGAGGGCATTGGCAGTTCCTTCTCTTTCAATTCAGAGGCATGAAAGCCAACTTCCTGAATCTTTCTATGACTTGACAGAGTGGAAAGTTCAAGAGAGCTACTTTCCTGAGCAAGGTATAATAAAGCAAAAGAGGCTTAGATAATGTATGACAATATCCAAGGACAGGTACGCCATAGCCAAGTAAAGGGCTGACCTATTTCTTGAAGTACCTCGTCATCAGATATCATTTCGTCATCATCTGCAATGCAGCACATGAATTCACTCTTCTTAGAGCAGATGAAGGGACACTCGTTGCCAAAATCGGGAACTTCAACCTCATCGTCCAGAGGGAACTCAGCTCGCTCCTAATTGAACAAGTTTCACAATTAACGATAGAATCATTGTACTAAGCCAAATAAGCTGAATGATTATCCAGAAAAACCTTTAACACCTGCCTCAAATGGTTTAACAGAGCTCCAAGCAGCAGAAGTTTCTCCCGCATCTGATCAAATTGCAGATATTTGAACATTCCGTGATAAAAAAAACAGTTATAATGATGGACACTAGGGACGCAGTAGCAGCACCACTTGCTAGATGATAAGTCGATCATTAAGGAATATATCAACATGGAAATTCTTCATTCCAAATTTGCATTGATCGCCGACAAAATATATCAATTCAAAGCGAAAAAGAAAAAGAAACAGAAATACAGGTACCTCTAAGTTTTTCCAGCTGAGACAGAATCTGCAGTCCGTCCTACGCAAAAGCACAAAATACACAGTCAGATATCTCAAGAACCGAGTTGAATTCGAGCGGTGGTATCATCTTGCCCGCAGACTCATAATCATGAACACACGCATTCAGTATTTCCCAGACGGAGCAACCACAGAAGTGATCGAGCATCAAAAATCACGCCGAACGCAATTCAACGAAACGAAGAACGATCCAACGGAGAGCCGAGCGCTAACCTCTCTCCCGGCGCGCGCGCCTAACGAGACACAGTCATCCGACAGGTCGCCGTCGATGTCTTCCTCGTCCGCTGCGATTGTTCATCAGGTTCATCGCCACGACGTGAGAGAGAGAGAGAGAGAGAGAGAGAGAGTTTGTGGAGGCGAAGAGCGACGGGAGAGCACCTGAGAAGCTCCGGCCGGCGTCCGGATTTTCCGGGAGAATGCTTCGCCGCCGCATTTTCTCTTTTGATTCCGGTCGCTTCAGCTCCGGGACACTGGAAGTGGAACGACCGAGTCGCTGAGTCGCGCGGGTGCCAGAGCCGAGTCGTTCGAAACGGAGGAGTTCGGTGGAGTTGCATCGGGGATTATGGGCCTTTGGTCTAGCTGGGCCCTCCGAAAGCTTGAATCGCGATTCTATTCCGTTGGGCCGGAATCGGCCCTAAGCTTGGATCGCCTGATATCATTAGTTCGTACTAATAATGATTATTATCGAGATTAACGAAACCTTTTGTCATTAGAATTAATGATCACCAATAAGCAAGTTATTCCCCGTTGCCGAAATAACTAAATCAGACTGATTAAAGGTGTCAATATGAATCATAAATCTATATTATGACTCACTTTTAGTCAAATGGATTAAATATGGGTCAAATATGTTAAATATGGGTTAAGTGAAAGTTAAATATAGGTTAAGTGAGTTATTAGATAGACCTATCATCTCTCTCCTTCCATCCCTCTTCTCTATGCATTCCTCTTCTCTATGCATTCTCGACATCCGTTGCCGATCCCGTCATCACACCATCATCACCATCGCCATCGGCTGGAGCTCAGCTTGGATCTAGGTTGGCGAGCTACAACAAAGCTTGGGCTGCAAGCCCTAAGCTCGCTGGCCGGAGCTCGGCCTAGATCTAGACAGGCAAGCCGGGAGGTCACTGGCGTTAGTCACAACAAAGTTCGTGGCTCACCAAATCCAGGTGAGTTCGAGCTTGACCACAGTTCGTGGCTCACCAAATCCAGGTGAGTTCGAGCTTGACCACTACTAGTGACCTTGACGGATCCTAGCTTGTGTCTTGGCCAATCATCATCGAGCGACACCAGTAGAGGAAAATGGGGAAGAAGAAGGAAGAAGAAAGAAAAGAGAAAAGAAAAGGAAAATAAAAAGAAAGAAGGAATAAAATAAATAAATAAATTCAAAATTTTAAAATAATTAAAAAATCGATTTTTTTAATTATTTTCGAAAAACTATTTCAATTTAGAGATATCCACATTTTTTTATTTACTGATTTTTTTATTATGAAAATTTTATTCAAATAATTTATATGTGAAAATTTTAAAGTGGACTATATAAGTGGGAGTAAATTTTCTTAAATTAAGTTAAATATTAAGATGTGTTGATAATATGGGTCAGGTCGGATCGGGTATGAGTCATCAAATTGAATGAAAATGGGTTAAAATGGGTTAAATAGGTTAATGTGAGTTGGACCATTTTCGACCGGATCCAAACCCGACCCAACTCGACCCACCCATTTGACACCCTTAAGACTGATAAATGAAGTTAAGAAACAAAATATTCAAACGTCTGACGCGTTAAACAACGGCCTATATTTTAACTTATCAACTAGAAGTAGAACCATTAATTATCATGTACATTTTGCCCTAATACAGAAATTAAATTTTCTACATCTTGAGATGATTACGAAGGCATATATATATCAAGTACTAATATGTAGAAGGATATATCTATCTATCTATTGTAGTTTCAACTCAAGTGCTCGAAATGTAAATAAAAACACAAAAGTTGTATTACAAAAGTAAAAGCCCATGAGCTTTGTCCTTATCCACATTTTCAGAGTATTAAACTTAAATACATTTCCTCGCTCCCTTGATGCATCGAATCTAATTATTAAAATGAAATAAGTGTTAGGTTTATGACATAGGCATTTAGTTTTTCTACTTTTGTTTACTTTTTAAATAGAGGTTTAAATTAAAATGCAGTATTTAAGAATATTTTTAAATATAATTTATCTTTATCTCTTTCTTTTTTTTCAATTTTAAACTCAAAATTTGAATTACAAATAGAAAGGACAAAACTTTTATTGCAAGAACTAAAGTTCATGAGCTTGTTCTTATCCATATTCTTAAAATATTAAATTAATCTCTCTATTCATTGTAATTCTCTTGGTGAAATATGTTTAATTATTTGAAAAAATGTATATAGTTTATTTCTTAAGAACACATGTATTTAAATTGTTCCACTTTTTCTAACAAAAATTTGTTCCACTTTTGATTTATTTTCTTTTGTTAAGCGGATTTCTTTGTTTTAATTTGAACTTTAATTTTATTCATTTCATGCTTTTAGAGATTTTGTAAAGTTGTATCATTTAATAATATTGTGCACAAATAAGGAAAAATTACCAAAAAAGAAATCCTAAACATATTGTATGAATACCAATTCAATTCTAAACTTTTCAATTTGACAAATTTAGTTTCAAACCTTTTTGTGCCTACACTTAAAAAAAGGAATAAGATAAAATTAAAAATTCAGAAAATTTTTAAAACAATTTCAAAATTGTTCATGTCAATGCTTGCTGTTCCATGGAAAATGGTGTTAGCAATTTTCAGTCAAATTAATTGAAATAATTTGCGAATCATCATAAGATTTAGAACTAAATTAGTTAAACTAAAAAGTTTAAGATTTTTTTCGTTATTATCCTCACAGATAAGTCTACAATATAAAATCAGAACAAGAAACAGTGTACCACATTAGCATTAGTTAGATTAAATAATTTCATACAACAATAAAATTAAATCCCAAGTGGGAAATACAATGTACGAAGGGGAGGGGTTCGAATCCTCTCACGGTCGCTTGGGGTCTTAAATGTGACATCGGGGTAGTGGGTTCTCCCGCTTACGTGTCACCCCAGGGTTTACTCTCCGGCCGCCGACCGTGCAAGGTTCCCTGGGTCAAAAAAAAAAACAAGTTGATTATTAAATGAGCTACATTTACTTTGGTTTTTGTTTCTAGTTTTTCATTTCATTTTAATTAATTCTCTTTTGGTATGGAAAAAGAGTTAAAGTCAAATATAAAAATTTAACATCGCAAATCTACTATTCTTATTTTTCTCAATTAATTTAAGTGCATCTAAGAAACAACATTTACCTGAGTAAAAATGATTGCAAATGAGATGCAATATTATTAGCCAAGCGTTATTGTTGGAACAGAACTCCTTCGTATGGTCACGTAAAGGATTATATATTTACTTCTTTATTTTGTTTTCCAAATAACCAGTAATTTAAATTTCATTCGTTTCGTGGAAAACAACTTTCAAAAAAATACTTTCTAGACTTTCCGGCATTCATACTAGTTGGAGAAAATATTTTCCATTAACAGAAAAAACCATTTTAAAATAAAAGAAAATATTTCCTGCTTTTTAAATAAGGGAAAATATTTTTCTCACTCACTCTCTCTTATCTCATACCTTTGGTCCTTTGTTAACCTTCACTTCTTTCTTATTTTAAAATCGAGTTTTCAATTATTTTTATTTTTTAAAATATCCAATTTTAACATTTTAAATTTTAAAATTTTCTCTTTCTATTTTTTTCATCCTTAGCAAGTCGCTGACTACAAACGAGGGATGAGCTTGTCGACCTTGCTAGATCGGTGAACCTTTTCGAGGCTAGCCAGCTCGCCTTTGGGTACTCCCTGGCTGTCGTCGAAGAAGAAGGAGGTGGAAAAGAAAAGAAAAAGTAAAAAGAAAATTAAAATAAAATAAAATAAATTATTAAATGAATGCATGGAAGAATATTAAATCAAAATTTTCATACCAAAAGGTAGAAAATATTTTTCAGTCCGTTTTCAAAATTTAGCCAAACATAGGAAAATATGGTTTATTTCCTGAAAAATGGTTTTCTGGAAAATATTTTTTAGAAGCACCACATTTTCTACAAAATGAATGGAACCTTAATGATTTTATTTTGTCAAAAACGGTATTATAATCATGTACAACTCTCCTCAAGCGTTTAAATGATAGCCAATGGGATTAAATCTTATCAGCCAAGATTTCAAAAACCAAACTCCTCTGTATGATAATCTTTGTGGCTTTTTTCTTTTTTCTCTAGAATGAATCGATCTCATTTACAATAGCTTGGGATGAGTACTTCCTCACAATGACAAGAAATTATAGATTTATGTGTACCGCAACTCATGACTTACGTTAATATCATGAACCAAATCACTGCAAAGAGAAATTGGAGAAAGCCATTTTGATAAATTGGAGAAAGCCATTTTGATATTACCATCGTGAGAGAATGTAGAAGAGGAGTGCTTGGATTTGATGTCTACTTGGTGGAGAAGGTAGGGGTGAGTATTCAAGGTAAAATCGTAAAATTGGACAGGTAGAGATCAGTTCCATGTACTAGGATATCCATGGTAGGTTTTATGTTCAAAAAATTAGGAAATCTATTTCAATGAATAAGTTCTAAGTAGAGCCAAAATTTAGAACTTGGAACAAGTTTTTGTGTTTTTCTTATTCTATATTTTCATATGATTCCGCAGTATTCCATGGCGTTCAATGATAAGTGTGTAATCTGAAACAACTACTTTGAGATGACGATATTTGTTAATATTTTATAATTTTCGCATATCTAAATATAAGTTGTGATTCATAGATTATAGCAAATGGTGATCATTAGAGGTGATAATTTATCGTAATCATTCAATTAATAGTATAGGTAAAACCTGAGTAAATCCAGGAACAACCCTTTGTTGTAGGCTCTAAGTTCCTAGATAGGCAAAGTAGGTTCTAGGTTCCAAAAATTAGTGAACTTATTCCTACATATAGGTTTTATGTTTCAAGTGAAATATGGATGAAACCTAGAACCGTTCACCCTTAGAATAATGTGAAAGGAACCCCAATACCTCCTGATTTTATTAGGCATAAGTACAGCAGGAGTACTAAAACTTGGCACGGAGGGATACTTAAATGTCAAAACTTACAAACGGTGCACTTAAGTGCCACTTTTAGAAAAAAAAAATGGATAACTTAAGTACCAAGTCGTCGGAACTCTGCCAGAAATCTTACATGGCATTTTTTATTAATTTTTCTGCCTACGTGGCTCGCCGGAAATTGAAACGATGAAAAATCAATGTAAAACGACGTCATTTTTGTGCTGACGTGGATTTTAAAATTTATTAATTAAATAATTAAAAATATATATTATTATAAAATCAATTTTATTAAAAAAAAGAAAAGAAAGAAGGGGATCGGCGAGGGCTGCATAGCCCTCGCCGTCGAAAAATGGATTTTTTAATAAAATTGTCTTTTTTAAAAATCTGATGTGGATAATTTTTTTTAAAAAAAAATAGCCATGTGGATTTTTTATTTTGAAAAAAAAATACTCCGTCAGCAAATGAAGTCGTCAGAAAATGGACATGTGGCAATTTGGTCGGAATTTTTCGCCGTTGGCACTTAACTGATCTCTTTCGCCGTTGGCACTTAACTGATCTCTTTCGTTTTGATTTTGGCACTTAAGTGTCCCTTTGTGCCAACTTTTGGCACTCCAAATGTCCATACCTCGATTTTATTAGCAAGGTCGGCATCTATAGAGAGAAGGAGTTGAGCAAAATGTTCAACTTAGCTTCCGACAAATGCACCTACATTTTCATGACACTAAAGAAGATCCAATCAAGGGTTCAAATGACAATTGGTTTTGAGACACGGAGAGTCCAAAATAAGGCTGAGATAAAGAATTCATAAGATGATCAAGTAGGTTCCAAACAACTCTTTTCCACAAGGAATGAGGAGAATCAATTTTGAATGCTTAGAAGCTATCGTTAGACACTTCTTAATTTTAACCCATGATCCAATTGTGTAATCAAGAGAGCAATGTCAAGATCAATTTAAGTTTAAAGGAGTCTACATATGTCTAATGCTTTAAGAAAGGGGTTTTTCAGAAGGGTGTAGGCACTTTGTGGTGTTTGATGGTTATCATTTGTCACTGGATTACAAGAGTATACTTCTAGCAAATGTGGGCATAGATGGAAACGATTGAATGTATCCATTTGCGTGGGTAGCTGTGGGCAAGAAACATATAAGACATAGCATTTGTTTATTAGTATGATTGCCAAAGAGCTAGGGATTACAAACCTAGAAAATTCAAAGTATTGGACTTTCTTATGTGATAAGCAGAAGGGATTATGCAAGCACTAAAAAATTTAATGTCTAAAGCTAAATATAAATTTTACTTAAAACATCTTTATGAGAATTCCAGGCTACATCATAAAGGCTTGGAACTTAAACTTTCAGTTTAGAAGGTCATGATGGTAACGAGGGCATGCGATTTCAACTTGGCAATGGAAGAGCTTAAGGCAATTAATGAAAATGCTTATGATTAGTTGTTCCAAAGCCTTTAGTGCAATGGAGCAAGTCTCACTTCATAATAAGCTCAAGATGTGACACTTCATTAAATAACTGGAGTGAAGTTTCAACAAGAGCATCATTGATATCAGAGATAAGCCCATCATCACATTACTTTAAGTTAAAAGAGTGCACTTATGGGGAGGATTCATATGCAAAGAGATGGGTTGGCTATATGGTTTGATTTGTTTAAAGATCCATATTGGATTTTCATAAAAAAAGGTATTTAGCATCATGAATTCTTGCATGGAATAGGATATATGAGTTTGAATTGAGTAGACCATAAGAAGACAAAAGGAGGGTTAATATAAGACGCTAAACTTGTAGCTGTAGAAGATGGAATATTAGTGGAATCCCTTTTTGTCATGCTGTGTTGGCCCTTGTATACCTAACGGAACAACTTGAAAGATGGATTCACATATGTTTCAGTATGAAAACATTTATGCAGACATATAGCAATGTTGTGCATGCTATAATTCTAAGGACACCTAGGCTATTAGAAAGGATTTAATCATTAGAAAGCATTTACTCCTACTATGTACCGAAGCAAATTGGCAGAAAGAAGAAATAATAAAAAAAAGTTAGTGAACGAAATAGTTGATAGCAACTTAAAGACAATGAAGAAAGAAGTTATGCAAGAGCATGTGGGGACAACATTGAAGAGACAAAATATCACAATACTTGTAAGAAATTTAGTGGGTTAGACCATAATATGTATCATTGCAAGACTCCAACAGTAATATCAACAACAGCTATAGTAGCAGTAATATAATTAATCGCAGCAATTTTTACATTTGCTCCATGCTCACTATATGTGTTAGAAAGCACTCCCAGCATCACAATATGAGATGGTTGAACTACATGCACTAATTTTGCAACAGTTCAAACTCAATATCATCTATGGGGAGAGAAAAAATGTATTCATTTGTGCTTTACTTTGTCATAAAATTACTCTTACTTGCAATTAACTTTGTTTTGACTAATGATTTATTTTGTAATTCAACCATAAATAAAGAGGAGGATGTAAGGACCTCAAAATGAAAGTGGTTGAAGATGAACAATTTTATTTGAGATATACAAGAGCAACAATACCAACAACACAAGCTCCTTTTATTTAATTATTAATCGATACGAATGGATTTGTTTTAAAAACATCTTAAAGTCAAAGTACGTATAGGTCTATAATGTTGAGAAGATTTCTTGTGTTGGGATTTTTTTCTTTTCCATCATATAATTTGGATCAATTCAAGTTTATTCAATGTTATTTAGTCTACTGAGAATGCTATATCGACCAAATGCTCAATATTTTGCAAGAATGTTCACTTTTTGGTGTTTGCAATAGATCCAACATCATCATTAAGCTCAAACAAAAAGCATCAGCTAGTAACCATCATCAATGACCATCAACAAATCATCTTTAAACACTTGAATTTTTATTGAACTTTTAGTATTTGTATTACAAGAAGAGACAACAATATATAAGTTTACAATTTCAATATGTACGCACTACACAACACTCAATAAAAAGCTTCATCGATCACAACTCATTTTAATACAACTATTCTAAAGCTCCAAAAGACACCTACAAATAATAACTAATAATATCTTCTTAAAGATAGTACATTATCAAAACACCTGATAAAAACTTCTTTCTTTTTACATTGTTGAAGGTGGGCTTCAATTGATCTTGTTCTTCATAAGAGCCCAAGGATGATTCCGCAGCTTGGATACAGGCTTTTAATCTGGTCTGCAGACCTTTGATGAATCTCCATTGTTGCTTATAACTAAACCAACAAAAAAAACCAAAGACATATACTGGAGTTAATGTACGTGATAATCAATTCACATGATTCCGAAAGAGATGCATGTTTGCTTGTTTGAATATATTGTGCCTAGTTCGACCCAAAAAAAAGTATATTGTGCCCAACAAATGATCAATAGTTTCATGGTAACACATTCACATTTTGGCACATTCTTCAATGTATTCACACGGTGTGGTCCCACAGTAGTCACGCAAGAAGTAGACACATTCAACGACACTAGTCTAGTTAATTATGTATTCACATGAAAACATTATTAGAGTTGCAGTATCCAACTCTCGCCTTTGGTGATCCATAGAACCACTGAGTTATCTAAGGGAAGTTATGTATGTGTAATTCAACAACCCTCCCTTGATCACAATTTATACAAGAAAGGTCCATAAAGTAGCAAGGAAGTTAAACTGCAGATTCGCACAATGCCAAGGTTTTTATACATATTAAATTAGTTGAGCTTAAAGATAAATTTAGTTTCCACCCAGCAGCATGACAAGTACAACTGCTCAAATTTGAGGTATGTGTTTCATAATTAGAAGGGATAAATGTATTAAAAATCCTAAAATTTGTCACAAAAGTGTAATTGAGTCCTAAAACTAGTTAATTGGTGCATTTGAGTTCTTTTGTTAAATTCATACAACTTGACTAATGGAAAATGTTCACGTGACTTTTTTATTATTTTCTCTTTCTCTCTTTTACGTGCCGATGATATGATTAAAACATTATATATATATATATATGTGTGTGTGTGTGTGTGTGTGTGTGTGTAAAAAGCTAAAACATCATTTTGGTTCAAATCTAATTTGTCGATCCAAATTTTATATCAATTAAATTAAAAAAAAGCTAAATTAAAAATTTATAAAGAAAAAGAAAAAGAGGAAGGTGTGAGGAACCAGGTGAAGAGGGCTATCGTTGCTCCACCATTTTTGGAGATGATGGGGGTGGTCCACCCTCGTCGCTTGGTCCTCAAACCTTTTATAAATATAGCATTTTTTCAATTTAATTTATATTAAAAATCATTTTTAAACCAAAATGACGTTGTTTTGGCCACGTATTACTGATAAAAAAATGATTTCAACATTTTCCATTAACCAAATTAGATGGAGTTAACAAAATGACTCAATTATACTAATTTGATAAGTTTGAGAACTTGATTGCACTTTTTTATAAATTTCAATATTCAATTACATTTTCATGATAAATTTTAAGACTTTTAGTATACTTATCCTTACTTAAAACTATCTTCATTGTCAATACTTTTTAAATGTCGTGGTTCACAGGTCCACATAGGCATGCCAGTAGTACAGCATGACCAGAATAGCATGCTTGATTATAAATATACTTGTGGAAGTGCTTCTACTAAATTGTGTTTTACCATCGGATAGTTCATCTGATGCACGTGATAAGGAAAAAGAAGAACGATGTCTTTTCAAATTACAATTAGCCAAAATCAAATATTATGATTAAGAATCAAACACTATGATTAATTCCTATTCCTAGAATACCTTCTTCTAATGCTTAAGTATTAAACACTATGATTAATGCAAAAAAACTTCACCTAAGATCCAATTCATTCGAGTGTTAAATTAAGCTTCACCATCATCCACCTCCGGTCACTGAACCACCGTCCCTCAACAACTAGCCGTAGCCAACAGTCGTACGCACAGCCACAGTATGACTTAAGCAAACAAAACATAAAGTGGAAGGCAACCGATAAGCCTATGCAAATGAGTTTAGAGATTAGCTCAGTCCATTGTTTTCGATGTCGACTTTTCTCAGGCAACCACCATTGAATGTAGCAGAGAAAAACATGCCAGCAAACAGTCGTACGCACAGCCACAGTATGACTTAAGCAAATAAAACATAAAGTGGAAGGCAACCGATAAGCCTGTGCAAATGAGTTTAGAGATTAGCTCAGTCCATTGTTTTCGATGTCGACTTTTCTCAGGCAACCACCATTGAATGTAGCAGAGAAAAACATGCCAGCACATAGTGGAAACAAAGAAAAAATGTGTTTGGATTCAAACTTGATAATAATCAAATCTAATTGAAATTTTGTTCAACAATTGATGAAAAAATTATATCGTGTAAAACATGGCCATGTACCCTAAAAGAAATCAAAATCAGAGACTAATATAGATTTGGTTTAAGCATTCTATCAGCTCCATGGTGTGCAATTTTGCCATGAAGTTTATACACAAGTTTAAACTAATGATGTCGGAAATTTCCGATATTGGGCTTACATTAATTAATTAATTTTCTATTTTATATAATCGGAATATATTTTGAACCCTCAAGTGATCTTATTGAATTGAGTTTTGGCATCTATTAATTACTGGCCTAGTTGAGCAGTAAAGTGTAAGCAATTGTGTTTAACTGAAACCCGTAATGGGAGGGGCCCAGTTGACATACTATTGATTAGGGTTTGCTAGGTCCCCTCTCTAGCCTATAAAATGATAGGTTATACTTATCAGTCGCTGAATCCCATTAAAGCTGCTAAACCGAAATAGGTCATAGAGAGGAAGATCCGGCATACCGATAGATCACTGACACTGTTAGTTTGATCTATTTTTCATCAAGTGAGATTATGGCTCAAACAAGTACGCTTTAAATTATGACTCAAATAAGTACGCTTTAAATTCTGTTGTATATACATATAAGCTTTGGTGTTTTACAATTGTATATATATCTAATTATTCTTGATTAATTAATTGTTTATGTAGAGAAATTTCTACATGTGGTATCAAAGTAGGTTATATATAATTGTAGAACCCAATTTTTTTTTAACAAATCCGGTATGTTGTTTACTGTGTTTGTTCCTTTTGGTTTTGAGCTTCTGTCAGTTTGTGCTTTACAAGTTTTTATGCGATTTCGATCAATCAAAGTTTTTTTTTTGATCGAATTAAATCAAAATACTTATTATATAAGTAAAAATAATGTATTAGAATTGAAGAGATAAGTTATGATGATGATGATATGTTTGTTTTCTTGGATGATTGTTGTATTGCAATTTCGGATCTATGATAGACCTCTCTATGCATATGTCTGGAAACGAGCTAGTAAACAAGCTTTTTAGTGTTTGATGTCTCATAACATTCAAAGTCAACTTGAAGAGCTTTCCAACAAGCCATAGAACACCCAGATCCGGTGTCAGTTGCTATCCAAAATCATCGTCCAAAGTTAGTTTAGTAATCTGTAAAAATCTTTTGTTCAGTTCTGATATGCATGTTGTCCACCTGTTACTTTTGTCAAATTTTTTCCAATTTCTATGTTGAGATCTAGAGGTTGACGCTAAGTGTTCATATAGGTCTTAACTTTGACATATAATTTTTTTGGATTTTTTGGAGCATAATTAGTTAATGAAAACCTTATGCATAGATTAATCGATTCTGAAATTTTAGGGCTTTTGTTCTACATGTTGAGATTTTTCTCACCATATATAATTTATATAGTTTTTATTGAGTATTGAGTGAGAATAGGGGTTCATAATTTTCTAAAGGTTCTAAAAAAATTTAGAATTTTTTTTCCAATTGAATGACGTATGTTAGCAATTATTATAGGTATCGTTATATTGTGATTCTTGGGTTCAATGTGGTTTAGATTTGGAAGTTGCGATTCTTGGGTCTCAATATGTTCCCTTTCAATTATTGCCCATGAACCCATGTTGTTTCTTGAGTAGATTGTTTTCAGTCCGATGCAATTCAAAGTTTTTCTTTTCTTTTCTGCGTGTGGAAAATTTTTGGGCTTTGTTTGATTTTTGGACTTTACCCATTAGTTTTCTTGGCTTTTGTGGGTGCCTGTGTTGCCGCTTGTCTATGGGTTTTTAGCACTCTATTCGAGTGAATTGAGGCTTGGCTCTATGGTTGATGACAAATTCCTTTGCTTCCCATGCGTGATCGAGTGCACCAATTGATTGGGTCTGGTTCTTGTATTTCTCGATCTATATGGGTAGCTTGATTCTTGGTTCCATCTTGTGGTGGTTTGCTTTGGCTGGAGTTTTAGTTTCAAATTTATTTTTTTTTGACCTTTTCTTTAGTAAGATGGTCTCCATCAAAGTATTTTTTTTTTTTCATTTGATTATATGGAATGATTACTGGAAAGTAGTATGGATTTTATTAGATTGAATAATAGGTTCTATTTGATTATATACATGCAAAAGAAAATGCAACAATCTAGCTTGTTCTTCCTTTCTTTCCCATGATCTCCTCACTTGTGGTTAATTGCAATATCATGGTTGGGACGTTGAGTCCATTATTGTTTTGAATATTAGTTGTTGAACCCAACGATGCAAATGCAAAGCCTCTAGATGGGGTGAAATTAGAGATACTACTTGCAATTGTATCTGATTTTTGAGGTTTAGAGGTTCTAGTATTATGTATTATTGTTTGAGTTTTTTAAGATGAGTAGCAGTAGATTGAAGCTACAAGACAAGAACAATAATTTTTTGAAGCTTGAATATGGACGATTTAGTTTGGTTTTTCTTCAATTAATTCATCTTGGATTTTGATTGGATGCAAGATTGTCTTAATTATACGTGAATTCACTTTCTTGATTTCATTGAACTTACTGTCAAGAAAAAGGAAAGTCCAAGTTAGACTTATTAACCAAATTATATGGTTTCTTACTCCAAGTTGAAGTAGCAAATTCGATTAAAGATGAAATTATTAATTCGACTATGAAAAGACTATTAATCCGAAATAGGGCCTTTATAGGGACTATGGAGAAATATGGTGCTTGATTTTCATGAAGGATTTTGTGTTGTAATTGGGACTTATTCATTTAGTCTCACAGTTGATGTTCTATGATAAGCTTGTAGCAGGATTCTTGACTTACTTTATGGTTTTGCTGTGATTAAAATATAAACTATTTGATAAAATGATAGTCTTCATGAAGGATTAGTAACATTATCGCTATTTGAACAAATATCGATTTCATTAATTTCTTGGGCTACATCAGTAGGGATGGGCTTATTTTTCACTTGGCTTTTGTCTATACCTAATATAAACGTATGAGAAATGGTCGATTGCCCACTACTTCCTGAAACATTAGTATAGCATAATACCGTAGAGAAAACAGTATTATGTAGTGCTAATAAGTGTCATATTGTATTAGTAAATTTATTCATGTGCATTGATGAGCTCCCTTTATCTTACATTGTTATCGTTATCTCTCCGTCAAGCTATCAAATTAGTTTGGTTTAAAGTCTCTCTATTGATTGGTGTAAATGAGATTCAGCTAATTTGAACAAGCACTTAAGATAACGAATTTTGAGTTACCTTCACTTCTCTTTTGGACACTGTAAATTTCAGTTGTCATGCTCATGTGCTTATAGCTAGTGTGGGATTGCATTCCTCCATGCATTTGCCTCTATCATTTACAAAGTGCAAGGTTGTGAATGAATTATAACGTTCTCCACTAGCTGCAAGGCTTGTTAATGTAGTGTAACCAAGCTATTAAATCCATGTGCACAGAATGGTGCATGGGGGCAAGTGTAGGGTCCTCCATGGCCCGTTTTGTTTCAATTTTTTTTAATATGCCAAAATTTTAATTTAATGAATATTTAGTATGGTTAATTTTAATTTTGGCATATTTAAATATTTATTTGGAATTATTTATTGTTAAAGATATTTAATTACATAAAAAAATTGTGCCTATTTTTATAATTGTTTGATATATGGAAATTTATTATAGTATATGAGGGATAGGATGACAACATCCACTTTCCCTAATTTAGCATATATTATTTATACCTTCTTATTTAGTTTAACTAGATATCTTAGATGCTTAATTGTAGAAATAGGCACATAAAATTGTGGCAAAAATTGTTGTTTGATAAATGCAATATGATCTTGGTAAGCACATGTCATAAAGTGTTTCATATTATTTGATGAATTTTTGGACATTGATTAAATGGAATATTTTTACAAATTATTAGAGTTCCTTATTGATAAAAAAAATTAGTACATACAATTACTTGCCCAAAGGGGGTTATTGTGTATATTAATTTGAAAATTGCATGAAGATATATTCCAAAATTAAATGATGGGGATGTATGACTCAAAAAGATTTATCTGTCCAAAAGAGATAATTTTTTTTAAAGTTATATGTAATTCCCTTCTATATTGATATATTAGAAATAATTGATGAGATGTGTGACTCAAAAGGTTTATCTACCCGAAGGAGATAAACTTTTAGAGTTATATGTGATTTCCCTTTGTGTTAAAATAATGGGGATGTATAATTTAAAGGATTTGTCTGCCCAAAGGGGATGGATCCTTAAAGATTATATGCAATTCTCCTTATCTATCTCTATATATTAATATTATGGAGATGTATAATTTAAATAATTTGTCTGCCCAAAGGGGATGGATCATTGACAATTATATGTAATTCTCCTTGTTATTGTTTTACAAACTTCATACTGTGGAAAATAATGGTGCATTATACGCTCTGCCCAAATGGGAATTTATAATGTACTAATTATTTTGTGGAATTACTTATTGCCCATAATTGATCATATTGCATTATGTATGTCAAACTTTTACTTTTGGTATGAACAACAACAATGCCATGATTGAGATGTTAACCGGATATAATATTACATTATTAAGGACTTAGTCAAAAAGGGAGACATTGTGATTGAAAATATTAGAACTAAGTCCATATTAATTGATCCTCTAACAAAAGGTTTGTGACCCATTATGTTTAAAGATCATGTGAGGAATATGGGTGTTTTAAAGTCTTTTTGATCTCTTTTGTTAGTGGGAGCTATATAATTTGTATTTCTAATTATTATGATTATATGGAAACTTATAATGCTTTTATAATGTTTATTAAAGCATTTACTTTTGATGATTATCACTGTTGATTTTATTATTATCCTTTCTTCTGTCGACTGAGAAATGGAAATATATAATAGTATCTTTAAATAAATAGTTTGAAGATGACCGGATGTTACTAATTATGAGATCTCATGTTGGATTGTGACATAATTGTGCAATTTCATATTATTTAGAAATCGCACTGAGGCAATTTCATGTTATTTAGAAATTGCGTTAATGCAATTTCATGTCGTTGATAAATTGCATTGAGGACCAATAAGAAATAATGTCTATTTTTTGATCACATGTTAGTACTATTTTTTACTACACTACTAGGCTCATGATCCATGAAAATATAATACTTATTATATGTGATTATGGAACGTCATGTGTTGCGGTATTTTCTTAACGCATTGATCGCCATAGTTCTATAATGAGGTTATATAAGATTGGATTGGTTTTAAGATGCAATTATTGGAATATTATTTTTCAAAATTGTGGCAACATAAAACAAATTTTCAGTTATTAACCTCAGAGTGTCGTTTTCAAAATAAAAATCATTTTCAAAATAAAAAAAATTAATTAATGTAGCCCAAGTGGGAGAATGTTGGAAATTTCCGATATTGGGTTTACATTAATTAATTAATTTTCTATTTTATATAATCGGGTTAATGGATATTCTAATATATTTTGAACCCTCAAGTGATCTTATTGAATTGGATTTTGGCATCTATTAATTACGGGCCTAGTTGAGCAGCAAAGTGTAGACAATTGTGTTTAACTGAAGCCCGTAATGGGAGGAGTCTAGTTGACACGCTATTGATTAGGATTTACTAGATCTCCTCTCTAGCCTATAAAAGGTATGTTATATCTATCAATCGCTGAATCTTATTAAAGCTGCTAAATCGAAATACGTTATAGAGAGGAAGATTCGGCATACCGATAGATCACTGACACCGTCGGTTTGATCTGTTTTTCATCAAGTGAGATTATGGCTTAAACAAGTATGCTTTAAATTTTGACTCAAATAGGTACGCTTTAAATTCCGTTGTATATACATTTAAGCTTTGGTGTTTTACAATCATATATGTATTTAATTATTCTTGATTAATTAGTTGTTTATGCAGAGAAATGTCTACAAATGACTCATTTCAATCCATCACAACATGAGCAAATATATATATAAATCATCAACTCAACCTTAATCATATGAGATTCTAAACCGACACCACCGGAAGATTCAGCGTATGTTTTCATTGTTAAAGCAACCGAGAATAGCATTTATGGAACTCGCCTCGCACAACTGGACTTCTAACTCTGGACCGCGAGAAAATTGAAGCGTGAATGTTCTGGAGATCTCACCAACGAGGACCAGAAGCTTGTAAATGAGGTGAGACGAAATAAAGATTGTCATTCTAGAACGATCAGCTTGAGGAGTCCATAATAGCACGTTGCCGCCTAGTTGCATGCCGTCGTCGCCATTGTTGCCCGGTCGCACATCGTCGCTTGGTTGCACCCCGCCAGCTCTCACCGCTCCTTACTCAGGCAACGCTTTGTTTATAATAGTTTTGTTCGGAACGCAGTGTTGAAGGAGAACATGGGTTACGTTCAAATAAAAAGAAGAAGGAGAAGGAGAACACGGATAGGAGAAGAAAACACCAATTTTAGGATTTTTAATTTTAGAGTGATGGGCTTTTTTTATTCAAAATAATTTTGGACAAAAACGTCATTATTCTGGTCGCTGGAAAGGCTGGCAAACATTTAATCAGTCAATGAGCTTAGCCTTTATTTAAGATTGATTTGGACATTTTAGATTCTTATTTAAAACAAACTTCATTTTGGACATTCTTTTGAAAAAATAATGACACTTTAAACTCTTATTTGAAAATTTTCCTAATATGTACATATATATGCACACGCAAAGTAGCAATTAAAAATTTGAACTCAAAACTTATTTACAGGGACTTATGATAGGAAAATTATAAAGGAATACTTTTCAATGAGATTGTTCACAATTGGGTAAATGACATAAATAACTTTTAAGTGTTGACAATATACGCAATGTCATCCTTAAACTTTAATGAGTTTAGTGTGATCCTTAAACTATTCTTAAATGTTTAATTTAGTCTATAAACTTTTAATTTGTTTAATCTAATTATTCAATTTGCATAAAAAAAAGTCAAAAGTTCTCCTATTTATTTCCTGAATTTTGGAAAATTTTTCTTTTTGATCAATTTCCTAAATCAACAAAAAAAAAATACAAGCATCTTTTTTATTACTTCTTTACCTTTTTGGTCTTTATAAACATTATGATAGTTCTATTTTAAATGTATTTTAGCTTATGATCTCTATAGTGGTAAAGGTATAACCTCATTTAAAGTTGTATCAGGTTGTATGCTTTTTAATTTCTTAATTTATAGATTTAACTAAATTTAATTAAGAGAACACGAAACATGAAAACTTGAAAAATTTATCTAGCTAAATTTATATAAAGAAGCATTTACAAAAGTTACAAAGGTAAAATGTAATAAAAATATAACATATATATTTTTTGATTTAGGGAATGGATTGAAATAAAGAGATATTAAAAGATCTAGGCAATACTGTCATTATGAAATTTGTGAACAATGCGAAAGGATTGATTTGATTTTGTTTTGAAAAGTTGAGAGACTAGATACAATAAATCGAAAGTTTAAGATTCGATTGAAACATAGAAAGATTTCATGATTCACATTAGATGACAATGACATTACATATTGAGTCAAAATTTATGAACTATATGTGTCATTTTATTTTTTTAATTTTTTTATGTTCAATTAAATCGATTTTCTTGAATTAATTAGAATGAGTGGATTTCAAAGAAAGTAACTTGGATGAAGTTCAAACAGATTGTCTATCAAACAAGTTGGAATTTGTAATAAATCACCTTTTCAAATAATTTACAAGTTTCGACAAAAAAAAGAAAATAGTTTACGAATTTGAGAAAAATGAATTCAATAGTACATAATTTACAAAATAATGACTGTCATTTAAGCCATGCAACCTAGATCGAACCAGATTGCATCAATAGCTTTCCCAGTTTCTTCAAGATTACTTGCAGAATTCCAAAGAGCCAAGTTCTGCTGTCCTAATCGACCTTCACATTTTGAAATACAGACATCATTCCATGCGTCCTTGGCTCCCTTAAGCTCGAGTTCACCATCCATTCCTAAGAAAGCAGCAGCACACCACATTTCCACAACCTTTATTATTTTATTCAGACGGACGGAACACTTGACACCAAAAATTGTCATGCTGTAAATGACAGATCTTATTGGTCGGGAGTCATCCGGCATTTTCGAATGCTTAACCGTCCAAGCATCCATTCTCAAGTTGGTTTTATCATTCACGGTTTGCATTCCTTGTCAGAAAGCAAACCAAGATTCTAACTGGATGTTCCCTTTTTGGAAAGCCACTCATGGTGATAGGCTCTGAACAATGATGTGGAGTCACACCCAAAAGTCCTAAAAAATATAAATTGCAGGGCATTTATAATGATAGGATTAAGGCGATAAATGGACAAGATTTCATTACATAGCTGAGTTTAGTAAGATTGATAATTGATAGGCTGTAACCCGTTTTAGGGATGCTGACCAATAATAGGTCGTCACGTGTTCTAGGGTTATGAACTGATAAGGGTTTCTACACGGATTGGTATCTGGCATGCTAAAAAGAGTTAGGAGTAGGTAAGGTCCTTTCGGGCAAGTCTCGCCTTTTATGACGTTCCAATAAAATGAGGATAACTCAGGATTCTAACGCTAATTTTGACTTATTCCCTAAAAGAGCAATATTCCGTGAGGCGACCCTAAAAGAACTCCTAGACATAGGACACCCCTTGTTAACAATAACCTAGGAAATTACAAATAAAATAAAATTATATATAAGCAAAAGCTCAAGTATGCACTCATAAACTGTTTGAGTTTCTAGTTTGCTATCCAAAAAAAATAATATGGCACCGTGATCGCTCCGAGGCTTGAACTCATAAAACGCGAGTGGCTTGGCACTCGGGTAAATCAAACCGGACAGCATCCCTCTCTCTCTATCTCTCTTTCTCTCTCTCTCTGAATCTTACAAATTCGTTCTGCTAATTCTACATTCTGTCTCTTTGGCAAAGTCCTAAAGAATTTGACTTCCCTCAACCGGAACAAAAATTATCTTCAGTATATGTATCTCCTCTCTCTGTCTCTGTCTCTGTCTCTGTCTCTCTGTCTCTCTCTTTCTAACATCCTTATTCCCTCTGTTTCTTGTTTGCTTTGCCTCCTGCTTCCTCCTTAATTTTTCACGACTGAAAGGTGGCAATCAAGTATCAACAAAAAAGACCCACTCGCTTTGCTGTTCATTTGAGCGCGTGGCTTGTTGACGTGTGAGTTCTTTCTCCAATGGCTTACATCACTGTTTTTTTCCTCGATCATTCTTTGCATGCTCAGCTTCGTTAGTTATATCCATTTGGATGTATCTCCTCGTTGTTTCGTTGTTTATCAGTTAAATGAACTTCGGAATCGTGTGGGTTTATGCAAAACTTTAACTGATTGTGGTTGACATGGTGATTCTACGATTCCTTCACTCGAGTGCTTTTCGTTTTAACTTTGACGTCTATTTATTTAATGTGACATTGTAGGTCGGGGGCATCTTCTGAATTTGCAGATGTCTCAACGATTGCTGCTTGTAGCTCGATAGGTTTATTTTCATGGTAGCTTTATACATATATTGCTTTTGGGTTCTGAAGCAGATCATATAATGTGTTCTTGTTATTTGTGATCGGGAATTTTGAATGCGGGTTTGTTTGCTTAGTGATCGATTCAGGAATGACATTCTTCTGCTCAGAAAGCATTTGCTTGTGATGTTTGCTGATTTACTTATTAGCAAGTCGTTTTGTAGTCTTATTGCGATTATTCGTTGCTCATTTTCTGATATCAAAAACACCCATTTTCCTTTTTGGACTGGAATGCAGATTTTAATATTCTAGGTAGGCAAATGGCTGAGCACTTGTGGAAGATAGATATGTTAGTAAAAGTTTCAACTTTAGCACTTTCTTCATATCATTTGATGATTTTGATACAATAGGAGAACTTGGTGGTATGCCAATTGGCTTGGACGTGCCATATCACTCTGATGCAGTCTCATGTATGGTATCAATATCAAACCAGAAGTCATAGATGATGGGGTTTGCTAGTGATAGGTTTATTGTGAAAACTGAGAAATCTAGTAATAGGTTTATATCCCCCTTTATCAGTGTAGCATATTTATAGTTTGATCATATACTTGAACAGGCTAATGACATTTATTATTACAAGATTGATTATTCAAAAATGCCTTTGTAAGTGGTCCTAAATGAAGGCATCAGTCCATGCTTTTCGTGACTTAAGTCACACGAGATGGAAACAAATTGACTGTCTGTTTAAATGAATGGTTGAACATGGTCACTGTCATTATACTTTAGTCTGAGTCACGTAACCAGTCCCTTCTTAAATGTTATATAAGGTTATTCTTTGACTAGCAAGATCTTTATGCTTTGATTTTTCTGAAAATGTTTTGGTTTACATTATCTAAGTGACTTCTTTATCGATCACAGCAAGATGGAAGGCACTGAAGAGAATTCTGCAGAGCGGGCACTTTCTACATGTTTATCTGGGACAAATGATGGTTTTGGAGATCCACAGGCCCTGCCACGGGTCGGAGATCAGTACCAAGCTGAAATTCCTTCATTAGTTGTGGAGTATGATCCTATACAGAAATCAAATAAATTAAATGGTGCCCAATTTGTCGGCAAAGGAGAGAATCTGATGACCCCAAACACAATGTTTACTGGAGAAGACATGAAAGGTCTTGAATGGCTTGGTGAAGTGGATGGAGCTGATAAGATGGATGTGCATTCTTTAGTGGAGGAACCAAAAACTAAGATGGATCTAGATGTTGGCATCTACAATCTACCTGACTCATCCAGCGAAGGTTGGACTAATGTTGAATGCGATGGCTTTCTTCTCGGTCTGTACATCTTTGGGAAGAATCTTATCCTTGTTAAGAGGTTTGTTGAAAGTAAACCAATGGGGGATATACTGCGCTTTTACTACGGGAAGTTTTATGGTTCATCGGGATATAGAAGATGGTCGGGCAATAGGAAGCTCCGGAGGAGGTGTGTTTCTGGGAAGAAGATATTCACTGGATGGAGGTACCAGGAATTACTATCTCGATTAGTTTCTCACATCTCAGAGGATTGCCAAAAGCTTTTTATTGAGGTATGTTCACACTTATTATCTTAGTCAGACAGATAAATTAATTGAATGTGTATTGGAACCCTCATATTTTGATGTCTTGATTTGAATGTCACAGACTCACTACCCTTTTTTTCCCTGAACAATGTGCCAGCACATGATCAGCATACTATTAACTCTGGTTTTGTAGCTGATGTCTCTGGTGTTTGCTTAGATTACTTTCAGCATTGTGTTTGGCCTTTGTGATCACTATTCTCATAACTATATTACAGCCTGTTTTATTTCCCTGGTGATATCTGCTCATTCACTTAAAGAGCATTGACATATCCATGATAAACTTCTTACTTTAGTTGCTATGAACCTGCAAGAAACTTCAACTCTATAGACAATGAATGGTGAAATAAACAAGTTCAATGCTGGACTCTGTTATAATCTGTGGCACTTTACAATTATTGAAACTTGATATTTTGAACATTTGGATCTGTAGATTTAAACATTGCTGTTGTCAGAGAGAAGTGTGTTTATTTCCACGCTGTTGGTGTTAAACATTATTTAGGCAACATAACATGGCCACTGAAGCCACAGCTTGGAAGATTGAGTGAAGTGGGTTACATGTAGGGATTTAATGGTTTTTCCTTTGAGCAAGTATTGGGTGTTTTTTATATTCGAGTATTTTCTTTTTTCTCTCCTCATTGGGCTAAGTACCGTATTTCACAATGCATGCTAGGAGTAAGTTCCCACTAATATTGACTCACACCTGCTAGATTAATATCCATAGCAGCTTGATAAAGTTGAAAGGAATCTAGGGAGTTGAGTCGTCCCTTCATCTCCTTTAAATTCCACAATATTTAAATTTGTTAAGTCACTTAAATTACCAGATCTTTCTTCCCTGTTGAACTGTAAAGGCCTAAAGCTGAGGATCTGTTCTGTTTCTCTAATAATAAGGTTTCAACATCAGACAGGAGCATCTAAAAATGTTACCTTGAATTCGCCATGTTATTTTGCACTTCTTGTCTTAGGACTATTACCGTGAATTTGCAGACTATTTTCGCATCAGTCAGTTCATTCCAATCTTTAGAACACATCAGTTTCTGTGAAGCTAGATCTGCTGGCACAGCACGATATTTGTTACTCAATCAACATCCTTGTAATATAAGTTACATATATTTTTGTCAGAAAAGCATCACATCATGCTGATCTAGATATTTTGGCTGCAGGTTTCTCAGCAAATGGAAGAGGGAAAAACTTCATTTGAAGAGTATGTATCCACTGTAAAGGATGTGGTCGGTCTTGGCAATCTAATTGAAGCAGTAGGAGTCGGCAAAGGAAAGAGAGATCTCACCTGCATGGTCAATGAGTCAACAAAAAAGAAAAGCACGGTTCCACCGATTCCAACTGACAAATCTTTCTCTTTACTTTCGTCCGCCCAAATAATCAATCTTCTAACAGGAGACTTTAGGTTAAGAAAATCCAGGTCGAGGGATCTTTTCTGGGAAGCTATTTGGCCCCGCCTTTTAGCTAGAGGATGGCACTCCGAGCAGCCTCAGGATTACCGTCTTTGTGGGTCAAATCATCCTTTGGTTTTCCTCATACCAGGCGTCAAAAAGTTTACAAAAGGGTGTCTTGTGAAAGGAAACCACTACTTTGATTCTATCAGCGATATCTTGAATAAAGTTGCATCGGAGCCCGAGCTTATTGAGCTTGAACTTGGAGCAGTAGAAGAAATTAGTCTCAAGGAAGAAGGCCAGCAGGACCCATCTTCGAAGGGGGACTCAGATGACATTTTAGATGGGAAATGCCACCAGAGGTATTTGCAGCCCCAGAATTCAAAACCCAGTCCGGCTTCGGCTGGCTTCATGGTAGTGGATACGAGTTCAGGTTGTCGGGGACAGGCAAAGATGAGAGATGTGAGGCTTTTACCAAGTGAGATGACCTGTGCATCTGCTCATTCTGGGCAAATTGAAAAAGAAGTTTCTGAAGTGTCTGATGACAAAGGTGGTGTAACTGATAATGGAGCAGACTCTCATAAATCAGGTGATGCAACAAGTGCTATTGATGACATACAGCCAATCTTGCGTAAGAAATGTCTATTGGACTCAGAAATGAACGCTGGCCACCCAGATTGTGAGGGTTCCACCACACAACAGCGAGATTCAAGTCCTCTTGCTTGTGGAGAGTCACACAGTTGCAATGGAAATTTCTCTTTGCAGAGAGAATCATACAAAAAGGAGTTTCATTTCCTTTCGCCTGTTAAGAACAAGAGCATAGTCTTGCAGGGAGGTTCATCTCAAGACTTCTCGGTTGCATGTTCCTTTGTTGAAATCAGTCCGGATGAGCTCATGTCTGAAAGTTGTAAGGATGAATATCCATCTTCGGACGAGATATATGCCCATGCATCAATCAACTTGAATCTCCAGCAAGTATCAACTGATACTGGAACTCATGAAACCTTGAGCCCGAAAATAGTGCAAAGTCGTCAAACATGTTCTGCCAAATCATCACGGCCGTCCCCTGGGTTGGATCAGAAGACAGAGCTGCACAATCCATCCTATGGCGTTGCCAACATAGAGGAACAGTATAATGGGAACAGCTGCAGGAAAAGTACTAGGAACAGGCCATTGACAAGAAAAGTACTGGAAGCGATGGAATGTGGGTTCTTCAACAGAAAGAGGAAGAGGAAAGGAAACGGCCATTGACAAGAACTGGCCATTTCAGCACCAGTTTTCCCCTCTCAAATGCCCGTGACAGCGAGTGTGAGTCCAACTTTCAACACGATTCAGGACATCGTGTCGCACACCCTAGAATCAATCAGGGAGGCCCCCGAAAGGAATCTCAATGGTAAATGCAATGTGGTTGGTTAGTCTCAGGCTTGTCTCAAGTTGATAGGTGGTCGTATTGCTCAGTTGTTCTTTCCATCTTAAATACTTTTAGTTCCTTTTCAGTGTGTTGTCTGAATATAGAGGGAGTTGTGCATTTGAAGTTTATACCATCACATACATGAATAGACTGAATTCACAAAATCTAGGGACGAGACAATGACCAGTCAAGTGAATGATTTGTGGCAGAAATGTCAAAACTTGGATGAACCGCCTCTTCATCCTGGAAAGCTGAGGAAGGTGAGATTGGTTTGGATTTTCAAAGTACTGAGAATTAATCATAAATTGTTGGATAGCTTTCACTCTTTATGATTTAAGCTTCGCATCATCTTTCTATACGTTCTTTGATGGCAATAGAAACAGGTAAATTTTATTCATGGTCACCGTACTTTAGTGCACTTCATGATCGTTTGGTCACGAAATGAACCAAAGAATAAACCCCTCACTGAAAACCAGTAGTTCCCGGTTCAAATCCTTTCAACCAAACATATTGTCATTTCCTAAGGCTGCTAGATAATGCAACGTACAGTAGATTCGTACATTTCATAGCATGAAAATTACTTTCATGTATCAGCAACTTGTGCCCCTTGAATTGGTTAGTAACTTCTCTACATGATAGAATACCAAGATATTGTATAGAGCAACCTTTGCACTGTAGTTTTACAGGACCGCAATTATTAGCGACCAGTTATTTTTGCGATGTGATAAGAAACTCCAAATTCCGAAAAGCAGTTTTCGACCACCTTAGAGTTGGCAAATTCTCTATGTGGATAGTAGTGACTTTCGTAGAACAACATAAGCTCTACCATTTTAGCTACTATTGATTTTCAATGTGGTTCAGTATTCAATGTGGGAAAAAATACAAGAAAAACTATGCTACCATTAACTTATTCAGGTGAGCAATAGTTTTTTTCGTGAATGAGAGGATACTGAGTGATATCCATAGGGACATTAGCACTTCTTTATCGTCAATATCATTCTGTAAGCTTGCGAAAACTTTTGAATTGATGTCATCGACTATGAGTTTCGAGAACAGATGCATTCTGCTTTATATTAGCACTTTCAACGAGGTGTGGAGGAAGCCACTTCTTCCATCTCCTATGTTTTCTGCAGCCTTTTATCGTCCTAAAACTACGAGGGTTGTAACCCCTTCAAAATTGCAATCATTACTCGAGCTACTTCGCCAAGACTTGATTTTAGATTTGAGGGTATTTTGGTAATCGAATATGACTAGTTCCTTCGTGAGCACACCCTCGTTCGAGATTGATTTGGATGGCTTTTAACAAGAGAATTTGTATATGAATGCCAAAGTTGAAGAGATTTGTTAGTTGACAGCCCAAATCATGTCGAGTTCTAATCATTAACAATATAGAATGCTCTATTTATTTATTTTTCATGTCGAGATATAGATAGATGTCAATAACATGTACCTTGAGAAGAGTGAAAAATGGATATTATTTATGGGTGAATGGTTTTAGGATAAGTCGATTCCCACCCTGAAATCAAGAATCCTATCAGAAGAGCTAGTTCCTTATTCGTAGAACCTGAAACTGGCTCACCTGGTTCTAGACCCACTCGGGAACCATAAGCAATTCAAATTATTTCCATCTCTCTCTTTTTTCTTTTTTCTTTTTTTTAATCTTCGCAAGTGTTGTTACTATAGTCTAAATTTTCACAAGGGATGTTAATAGATCAACTTCGCGATAAGCTAAACATGATGATCATCTCCACAAACAAAGCTATAATGATCATCAAGAATTTAAGTCTGAGAGGCGTGAGCACTTCATGACTAAGATGAGAGTTGTAAGAGTGAGAGGCATGAGTGATGATCATGCGTAATTGAGTTTGAATTTTGGAAATTTAGAATAATAATAATAAGTCGATTTGGTCCAGGTGGGCGAGTCTACGCCTTGAACTAGAAACTAGACCAATATTCAATCACTGGCTTCAAATTTTGAAAATCGGTAGCCATTTAAAATTGACCAATTCGATCCAATTTTTTACTCACCCTTGTTATCGTCAATACATAAGCCCTCAAATTTAAAAATTCTATCTTTATAGGCCCATATTTGCAAAGTTGTGTGTCAAGAGAGGCGTGAGCGCTTCATGACTAAGATGAGAGTAGTAAGAGTGAGAGGTGTGAGTGATGATCGTGCATAATTGAGTTTGAATGAGAAAAAGAATAGGAATTAGAGTTTCGGAAATTTAGAATAATAATAATAAGTCAATTTGGTCCAAGTGGGTGAGTCTACACCTTGAACCAGAAACTGGACCAATATTCAATCACCAGCTTCAAATTTTGAATATCAGTAGCCATTTAAAACTGACCAATTCGATCTAATTCTTTGTTCACCCTTGTTATCGTCAATACATAAGCCCTCAAATTTAAAAATTCTATCTTTATAGGCCCATATTTGCAAAGTTGTGTATCAAGAGAGGCATGAGCGCTTCATGACTAAGACAAGAGTAGTAAGAGTGAGAGGAGTGAGTGACAATCGTGCGTAATTGAGTTTGAATGAGAAAATAATGGGAATCAAATTTTCAGAAATTTAGAATAATAATAATAAGTCGATTTGGTTTAGGTGAGTGAGTTTTCACCTTGAACCAGAATCTAGACCAATATTCAATCACCGACTTCAAATTTTGAAATCGGTAGCCATTTAAAACTTACCTATTCGATCTAATTCTTTGCTCACCCTTGTTATCGTCAATACATAAGCCCTCAAATTTAAAAATTCTATCTTTATAGGTCCATATTTGCAAAGTTGTGTGTCAAGAGAGGCATGAGCGCTTCATGACTAAGATGAGAGTAGTAAGAGTGAGAGGCGTGAGTGACAATCGTGCGTAATTGAGTTTGAATGAGAAAATAATGGGAATCAAATTTTCGGAAATTTAGAATAATAATAATAAGTCAATTTGGTTCAGGTGAGTGAGTTTTCACCTTGAACCAGAATCTAGAACAATATTCAATCACCGGCTTCAAATTTTGAAAATCGATAGCCATTTAAAACTGACCAATTCGATCCAATTCTTCGCTCATCCTTGTTATCGTCAATACATAAACCCTCAAATTTAAAAATTCTATCTTTATAGGCCCATATTTGCAAAGTTGCACGTCAAGAGAGGCGTGAGCGCTTCATGACTAAGATGAGAGTAGCATGAGTGACGATTGTTCGTAATTGAGTTTGAATGAGAAAAGAATGGAAATCAGAGTTTCGGAAATTTAGAATAATAATAATAAGTCGATTTGGTCCAAGTGGGTGAGTCTACACCTTGAACTAGAAACTGGACCAATATTCAATCACCGGCTTCAAATTTTGAAAATCGGTAGCCATTTAAAACTGACCAATTCGATCCAATTCTTTGCTTACCCTTGTTATCGTCAATACATAAGCCCTCAAATTTAAAAATTCCATCTTTATAGGCCCATATTTGCAAAGTTGTGTGTCAAGAGAGGCGTGAGCACTTCGTGACTAAGATGAGAGTAGTAAGTGTAAGAGGCGTGAGTGACGATCATGCGTAATTGAGTTTGAATGAGAAAAGAATGGGAATTAGAGTTTTGGAAATTTAGAATAATAATAATAAGTTGATTTGGTCTAGGTGGGTGAGTCTACACATTGAACCAGAAAACTGGACCAATATTCAATCACCGGCTTCAAATTTTGAAAATCGGTAGCCATTTAAAACTGACCAATTCGATCCAATTCTTCACTCACCCTTCTTATCGTCAATACATAAACCCTCAAATTTAAAAATTCTATCTTTATAGGCCCATGTTTGCAAAGTTACATGTCAAGAGAGGCGTGAGCGCTTCATGACTAAGATGAGAGTAGTATGAGTGACGATCATGCGTAATTGAGTTTGAATGAGAAAAGAATGGGAATCAAAGTTTCGGAAATTTAGAATAATAATAATAAGTTGATTTGGTCTAGGTGGGTGAGTCTACACCTTGAACCAAAAACTAGACCAATATTCAATCATTGGCTTCAAATTTTGAAAATAGGTAGCCATTTAAAACTGACTAATTCGATCCAATTCTTCGCTCACTCTTGTTATCGTCAATACATAAGCCCTCAAATTTAAAAATCTATCTTTATAGGCCCATATTTGCAAAGTTGTGTGTCAAGAGAGGTGTGAGCGCTTCATGACTGAGATGAGGGTAGTAAGAGTGAGAGGCATGAGTGACCATAGTGCGTAATTGAGTTTGAGTGAGGAAAGAATGGGAATCAAAATTTCGGAAATTTTGAATAATAATAATAAGTTGATTTGATCTAGGTAAGTGAGTCTACACCTTGAACTAGAAACTGGACCAATATTCAATCGTAGAAAGTATAGCGGGAGTGCCAAAAGTTGGCACGAAGGGACACTTAAGTGCCAAAACTTACAAACGATACATTTAAGTGCCACTTTTCAAAAAAAAATGGATCACTTAAGTGCCAGGTCACCAGAACCTTACCGGAAATCCTACGTGGCATTTTTTTATTAATTTTTTTGCCTACGTGGCTCGCCAGAAATTGAAACAACGAAAAATCAGCACAAAATGACGTCGTTTTTGCGCTATTTTTAAATTATTAATTAAATAATTTTAAAAATAAAATATTTTAAAATTGATTAATTAAAAATAATTAAAAAAGGGAGGGGAAATCGGCGAGGGCTGTGCAGCCCTCGCCGCCACCACCGTCGCCGCCCCACAATCGCCGGGAAGGGCCAGTGACAGTGGGCAAGGGTCAGTCGGGGTCGCCGAGGCCTGACGTCCTCGGCCGACCCTCGCCCACCGTCGCCGGCCCTTCTCGGCGACGGTGGGGCGGCGACAGTTCGCCGATTTCCCCTCCCCCTTTTTTTTTTAATAAAATCAATTTTAATTTTTTAAAAATCTGACATGGACTTTAAAATCTAATGTGGACAATTTTTTTTATTAAAATTGTCACGTGGAATTTTTTATTTTGAAAAAAGTGCTCCGTCAACGAATAAAGTCGCCGAAAAATGAACATGTGGCAATTTGGCCAAATTTGACACTTAAGTGATCCATTTTGCTCCGATTTTAGCACTTAAGTGTACCGTTTGTAACTTTTGGCATTTAAGTATCCCTCCGTGCCAACTTTTGGCACTCCTGGGGTTCGTGTGTCATATTCAATCACTAGCTTCAGATTTTGAAAATCAGGAGCCATTTAATACTGGCCAATCTGATCCAGTTTTTTGCCCACCCTTGTTACCGTCAATACATAAGCCCTCAAATTTAAAAATTCTGTCTTTATAGGCCCATATTTGCATAGTTGCATGTCATTTGAGTGCAGCTCGAGGAACCACATTCGGCCCACAATGGCCCATTCCTGTCCTCTCCCTGCGCCTCTCTCTTCCACTTTCCACTCCCAACCTACAAAAACCCTAACCCTAATTTCAAAATCTGCGCTTGCGGCTTCCACTCTCTCGTGGGTTCTCTTCGTGCGTGTATATATATCTGAAGAAGAGGCCGCTTCGACCTGCGTCGCTCTCATCTGCGGAAGCGCAAGGAAAACTCTCTCTCTCTCTCTCTCTCTCTCTCTCTCTCTCTCTGTGTTTTGATTTTGATGTTGGGTCGATGGTGTGGAAAGAAGGGGAGGAGGCAATGATGCTGAAAACTACCTATTTTCTGAGGGAAAACCATTCCTCAGTGATTACAAAACTTACCAATGGATCCTTCTGAGCCTTCTCCCTCCCTTCCCTCTTTCTTCCCTTTTCCTTGTCTCGATGAATTCCATTCGGTTTGTGATCAAGTTGT
>CM026420.1:7879053-8112146 GCA_014858505.1 Corymbia citriodora subsp. variegata | reverse complement strand
TGCTTATTTATGCATAATTGTGCTTAATTAGGCTTAATTGAGTGTTATGTATTAATTGCTTGATTAATTTGATTAATTGTGTTAATTAATTGATTTATTTAATTTCTGTATTTATTGATTAAATTATTTAATTTCTGAATTAAATTATTTAGTTATTAAATTCGGAAAATTTCACTATTCATGTGCACTGTTCACGATTACTGTTCACGGCACTGTTCATCCGGAAGTGAAATTGTGCATAATTTCATGTGTCTTGATCATATGGATTGAATTGGAAGTGGCATTGTATGAATATTCGCTTGGATCGTATGGTCTTCATAAAAGAAAGGAAGAAAATGAATTGTCCAAGAGACGCTGGAAATAAATCGTTTTATGAGGAGTGGGTTGTGACAGTGTACTGGTGTGATCGTTAAACTGAACTTGCCGTCTCGGGAGAGTATCCCTTGACATCTTTTGGAAAGTGCCGTCTCAGGAGAGTATCCCTTGACGTTGTTTGGGCATGTCGTCTCGGGAGAGTATCCCTTGACATTCTTTGAGCATGCAGTCTTGGGAGAGTATCCCTTGACATCCTTTGAGGAGAGCCGTCTCGGGAGAGTATCCCCTGACGTAGTTGCACTAATAGACACTAGTGGGAGTTCAGTAGTGGCCGATGGGACATTAATAATTGGGACTTGTGTGAATGCTAGAGTGCATGAGATGATCACATCATTATTTATAGCACGCACGCATGAACTAATAACGTACAGGGTGTGGCAATGGCCAGGTGAGATCGCTTGCGACGTGACTCGTATGTGATTGGCGAACTGCATCATCTAACGGCCATGTGCATTGCGTGTATTGTGCTGATAAATAACGTGCAGGGTATGGCATACCGGGTAAGGTTGCATGTGAATCGACTTTTGATTGATGGTTGACCCAGCTTGTTATTCCATTGCTGATTACCGATTGTTGTGATTGGGTTGTATGAGGGGTGGTTCTGAAGAAATACCCCAGGTTTAGTTGGTGTACTAACCGGGGCTTAGGGGAAGAACTCGCTGAGATTTTATCTCAACCCGTCGTGATTAAACCTTTTTCAGGCCCTTAGGATGGTGCCGCCAGTGCGGTTTAGGGTCCCCCCCAGGATTGGGAGACCATTGTGTCGCACCACCGGTTCCCGGGTTGGGTGCATCTGTATGAGAAGTATGTCACCACCATCTGGGTGGATGAAGGACCGGGGCAATGGTTGCCCCATCGATTCATAGCGTGGTATGTTTGGCAAGACATTATGCTGCTCGGTCCCCTTCGAGGTTTTGATGGACCGCCCGGCAGGGGTCCTGAAGACAACGACTGGGATCCCATGGAGCTGGACCCTCCTAACGGTGCAGTGGAGAACCCCGCCCCCGCTCCTCCTCCAATGACTGGCCCGAACTACGATGACCCGGACTACGACCCTACGGAGCCCGAGTCTGACGGGTCAGAGTGATAGTAGTTGAGAACCGAGGGTTCTTTTTGTATAGGTGGATTAGCCGAGCCTAGTTTCTTTTTGGTCAGGTTTAGTGGATGGATCGGCCCCCGTAGTCGAGCTTGTAAATCGGAAAACGATCATCCATGGGTTAATCCAGTATGAATGTATAAATGAGTAGTTATGTTATTTTGTTGTTCATCCCTCTATCCCTGTGTGATTGTTTTATTGTTTGTTGGACTGGGGATGATTCGCCTTCCGCTTGCGTTTAACGAAAGACTAAAAATGAATGGTCGTCGACGAGTCCTGGGACGTCGCTTTCTAACAACCAAGAGAAGGGGTTGTCGCGAGCTCTAGAGTCAGGGCGTGACATTAGGGCTCTGAACCGTTGCACTAATACTTTCCAAGATCAAATAGCTTCAAAGTGAAGGTAATTATAAGTAAATGACATGATTTCTAAGCTCGTGAGCTCCCAAGATAAGGCAATTAACCGAAAATATAAGAAGCATTCACAAGAATTGGAAGTTCTTCCTTTTGGTTGATCTTTTGGCTCTCTACCACTTCTCTAATCTTTTGAAGGAGCTAATAGGATCAAAGCGAAAGTAATTGAAAGAAAATTAGATGATTGCAAGCTCGTGATCTCCCATGATCATGTAATTCACCCAAATGGCAACAAACACTCTTACAACGAGAGGTTCTTCACTTAGAATGATCTTATGACTCTCAACCGATGCTCTAATGCTTTCCAAGCTCAAATAGCTTCAAAGGGAATGTAATTATAAGTAAATGAGATGATTTCCAAGCCCAAGAACTCCCAAGATAAGGCAATTAACTAAAAAGATAAGAAGCGTTGTCAAAATTGGAAGCTCTTCCTTTCGATAGAGCTTATGGCCTTCTACCACTTATCTAATCTTTCAAAAGAGCTGATAGGATCAAAGCGAATGGTAATTGAAAGAAAATCAGATGATGTTAAGCTCATGAACTCCCATGATCAAGTAACAAACCCAAATGGCAACAGACACTCTTAAAATGGGAGGATCATCACTTAGAATGATCTTATGGCTCGCACCCATTGCTCTAATACTTTCCAAACTCAAATAGCTTCAAAGTGAAGGTAATTATAAGAAAATTACATGATTTTGAAGCTCGTGAACTCTCAAGATCAAGCAATTAACCGAAATGATTAAAAGCATTCTCATAATAGGAAGTTCATACCTTTGGTTGATATTATGACCCCCTACCACTTCGATAATCTTTCCCAAGAGCTAATAGGATCAAAGTGAAGGTAATTGAAAGCAAGTTACATGATTGCAAGCTCGTGAACTCCCATGATCAAGTAACTAACCCAAATGGCAACAAATACTCTTAGAATGGGAGGTTCTTCCTTTGAATGATCTTAGGGCTTTGAACCATTGCACTAATACTTTCCAAGCTCAAATAGCTTCAAAGTGAAGGTAATTATAAGTAAATGAGATGATTTCCAAGCCCGTGAACTCCCAAGATAAGGCAATTAACCGAAAATATAAAAAGCATTATTAGAATTGGAAGTTCTTCCTTTTGGTTGATCTTTTGGCCCTCTACCACTTCTCTAATCTTTCGAAAGAGCTAATAGGATCAAAGTGAAGGTAATGGAAAGAAAATTAGATGATTGCAAGCTCGTGAACTCCCATGATCATGTAATTAACCCCAATGGCAAGAAACACTCTTGGAATGGAAGGTTGATCAATTAGAATTTTTTAATGGTTCTCAACCATTGCTCTAATACTTTCCAAGCCCTAATTGCTTCAAAGTGAAGGGAATTATGAGTAAATTACATGATTTGCAAGCCCATAAACTCCCAAGATCAAGCAATTAACCGAAATGATAAGAAGCATTCTCAAAATAGGAAGTTCCTCCCTTTGGTTGATCTTATGGTCCCCTACCACTTCTCAAATCTTTCCAAAGAGATAATAGGATCAAAGTGAAGGTAATTGAAAGCAAATTAGATGATTGCAAACTCATGAACTCCCATGATCATGTAATTAACCCAAATGGCAACAAACACTCTTAGAACGGGAGGTTCCTCAATTAGAATTTTTTAATGGCTCTCAACCAATGCTCTAATACTTTCCAAGCCCTAATAGCTTCAAAGTGAAGGTAATTATGAGTAAATTACATGATTTGCAAGCCCGTGAACTCCCACGATCAAGCAATTAACAGAAATGATAAAAAGCATTCTCAAAATAGGAAGTTCCTCCCTTTGGTTGATCTCATGGCCCCCTACCACTTCTCTAATCTATCCAAAGAGCTAATAGGATCAAAGTGAAGGTAATTGAAAGCAAATTAGATGATTCCGACCTCGTGAACTCCCATGATCAAGTAACTAACCCAAATGGCAACAAACACTCTTAGACAGAGAGGTTCTAAACCGTTGATCTTATCGCTCTCAACCATTGCTCTAATACTTTTCAAGTCCAACTAGCTTCAAATTGAAGCTAATTATAAGTAAATTACATGATTTACAAGCCCATGAACTCTCAAGATCAAGCAATTAACTCAAATGATAATAACCTTTCTCAGAAATCGAAGTTCTTCCCTTTTGTTGATCTTATGGCCCTCTACTACTTCTCGAATCTTTCGAAAGATCTAATAGTATCAAAGTGAAGGTAATTAAAATCAAATTAGACGATTGCAAGATCGTGAACTCCCATGTTCAAGTAACTATCCCGAATGGCACCAACACTCTTAGAAAGGAAGCTTCTTCACTTAGAATGATCTTACAGCTCTCAACCGTTGCTCTAATACTTTCCAAGCTCAAAAATATTCGAAGTGATGGTAATTCTAAGTAAAATACATGATTTCCAAGCTCGTGAATGAGAGGTTCTTCACCTAGAATGATCTTATGGCTCTCAACCGTTGCTCTAATTCTTTCCAAGCACAAATGGCTTCAAAGTGAAGGTAATTATAAGTTAATTAGATAATTTACAAGCCCGTGAACTCCTAAGATGAAACAATTAACTGAAAAGATAAGAATCATTGTCAGAATTGGATGTTCTTCCCTTTGGTTTGGCTTATGGCCCACTAACACTTTTGTAATCTTTACAAAGTGCTGATAGGTTCAACCTGAAGGTAATTGAAAGAAAATTAGATGATTGCAAGATTGTGAACTCCCATGATCAAGTAACTAAATGGCAACAAACACTCTTATAATGGGAGGTTCTTCACTTAAAATGATCTTATGGCTCTCAATCGTTGCTCTAATACTTTCCAAGTTCAAATAGATTCAAAGTGAAGGTAATTATAAGTAAATTACATGATTTCCATGCACATGAACTCCCAAGATCAAGATATTAACCGAAATAGTAAGAAGCATTGTCAGAATTGGAAGTTTTTCCCTTTTGTTGATCTTATGGCCCCCTACCATTTCTATAATCTTTCCAAAGAGTTAATAGGATCAAAGGGAAGGTAATTGAAAGCTTGTGAACTCCCATGATCAAGTAACTAACCCAAAGGACAAGAAACACTTTTTGAATGGGAGGTTCTTCACTTAGAATGATCTTATGGGTCTCAACCGTTGCTCTAATACTTTTTAAGTTCANAAGAATCATTGTCAAAATTGGATGTTCTTCCCTTTGGTTTAGCTTATGGCCCACTAACACTTTTGTAATCTTTCCAAAGTGCTAATAGGTTCAACCTGAAGGTAATTGAAAGAAAATTAGATGATTGCAAGATTGTGAACTCCCATGATCAAGTAACTAAATGGCAACAAACACTCTTATAATGGAAGGTTCTTCACTTAAAATGATATTATGGCTCTCAATCATTGCTCTAATACTTTCCAAGTTCAAATAGATTCAAAGTGAAGGTAATTATAAGTAAATTACATGATTTCCATGCCCATGAACTCCCAAGATCAAGATATTAACCGAAATAGTAAGAAGCATTGTCAGAATTGGAAGTTTTTCCCTTTTGTTGATCTTATGGCCCCCTACCATTTCTATAATCTTTCCAAAGAGTTAATAGGATCAAAGGGAAGGTAATTGAAAGCTTGTGAACTCCCATGATCAAGTAACTAACCCAAAGGATAAGAAACACTTTTTGAATGGGAGGTTCTTCACTTAGAATGATCTTATGGGTCTCAACCGTTGCTCTAATACTTTTTAAGTTCAAATAACTTCAAAGTGAAGGTAATTATAAGTTAATTACATGATTCACAAGCCCATGAACTCCCAGATCAAGCAATTAACTGAAATGATAAAAAGCATTGTCAGAGTTGGATGTTCTTCCATTTGGTTGATCTGATGGCCCTCCAACGCTTCTCTATCCTTTCCAAAGAGTTAATAGGTTCAATGTGAAGGTAATTGAAAGAAAATTAGATGATTGTAAGCTCGTGAGCTCTCATGATCAAGTAACTGACCTAAATGACAAGAAACACTCTTAGAATGGGAGGTTCTTCACTTAGAATGATCTTATGACTCTCAACCGTTGCTCTAATTCTTTCCAAACCCAAATACCTTCAAAGTGAAGGTAATTATAAGTAAATTACATGATTTACAAGCCCGTGAACTTCCAAGATCAAGCAATTAACTCGAATCATAAGAAAATTACATGATTTAATGCTTCTCTATCCTTTCTAAAGAGCTAATAGGTTCAACCTAAAGGTAATTGAAAGATCGTGAACTCCCATGATCAAGTAACAAATCTAAATGGCAACAAACACTCTTAGAATGGGAGGTTCTTCACTTAGAATGATCTTATGGCTCTAAACCGTAGAGGTAATCATAAGTTAATTAAATGATTTCTAAGCCTGTGAACTTCCAAGATCAAGCAATTAACTGAAATGATAAGAATTATTGTCAGAGTTGGAAGTTCTTCCCTTTGGTTTGGCTTATGGCCCTCTACCACTGCTCTAATCTATCTAAAGAGCTAATAGGATCAAAGTGAAGGTAATTGAAAGAAAATTAGATGATTGCAAGGTTGTGAATTCCCATGATAAAGTAACTAATCCAAATGGCAAACAACACACGTAGAATGATCTTATATCTCTCAACCATTGCTCTAATACTTTCCAAGCCCAAATTTCTTTAAAGTGAAGGTAATTATAAGTAAATTACATGATTTCCATGCCCAGGAACTCCCAAGATCAAGATATTAACCGAAATGGTCAAAAGCATTGTCAGAATTGGAAGTTTTTCCCTTTTGTTGATCTAATGGGCCCCTACCACTTCTATAATCTTTCCAAAGAGTTAATAGGATCAAAGGGAAGGTAATTGAAAGCTTGTGAACTCCCATGATCAAGTAACTAACCCAAAGGACAAGAAACACTTTTTGAATGGGAGGTTCTTCACTTAGAATGATCTTATGGGTCTCAACCGTTGCTCTAATACTTTCCAAGTTCAAATAACTTCAATGTGAAGGTAATTATAAGTTAATTACATGATTCACAAGCCCCTGAACTCCCAGATCAAGCAATTAACCAAAATGATAAGAAGCATTGTCAGAGTTGGATGTTCTTCCATTTGGTTGACCTGATGGCCCTCCAACACTTCTCTATCCTTTCCAAAGAGTTAATAGGATCAAAGTGAAGGTACTTGAAAGAAAATTAGCTGATTTCAAGGTCGTGAACTCCCATGATCAAGTAACTAACCCAAATTGCAACATACACTCTTAGAATGAGAGGTTCATCACTTAAAAGGATCTTATGGCTCGCACCCATTGCTCTAATACTTTCCAAACTCAAATAGTTTCAAAGTGAAGGTAATTATAAGAAAATTACATGATTTTGAAGCCCGTGAACTCCCAAGATCAAGCAATTAACTGAAATGATTATAAGCATTCTCAAAATAGGAAGTTCATACCTTTAGTTAATTTTATGGCCCCCTACCACTTCAATAATCTTTCTTAAGAGCTAATATTATCAAAGTGAAGGTAATTGAAAGCAAGTCACATGATTGCAAGCTTGTGAACTCCCATGATCAACCAACTAACCCAAATGACAACAAACACTCTTAGAATGGGAGAATCTTCACTTAGAATGATCTTATGGCTTTGAACCGTTGCACTAATACTTTCCAAGCTCAAATAGCTTCAACGTGAAGGTAATTATAAGTAAATTACATGATTTCCAAGCTCATGAACTCTCATGATCAAATAATTAACCCAAATGGCAAGACACATCCTTTGAATGGGAAGTTCTTCACTTAGAATGATCTTATGGCACTCTACTGTCTCTCTAATCTTTCCAAACGACTATTAAGATCAATGTCAGGATAGTTGGAAGAAAAATAGATGATTGCATGCTCATAAACTCTCATGACCAAGTAATGAACCCAAATGGCAAGAAACATTCCAGAATGGGAATTTCTTCACTCAAAATGATCTTATGGCACTCTACCGTCTCTCTAATCTTTCTGAAGGACTAATAGGATCAAAGTGAGGATAATTGTAACAAAATTTGATGATCGCAAGCTCGTGAACTCCCATGATCAATTAACTAACCCAAAAGGAAACGAGCATTCTTAGATTGGGAAGCTCTTCACTTAGAACGATCTTTTGGCTTTCAACCGTTGCTCTAATAGGTTTCAAGTTCAAATAGCTTCAAAGTGAAGGTAATCAGAAGTAAATTACATGATTTCCAAACTTGTGAACTCCCATGATCAAGTAATTAACCCAAATGGAAAAAAACATTCTTAGAATGGGAAGTTTTTCACTTAGAATCATCTTCTGGCTCTCATTCGTTGCTCTAATAGGTTTCAAGTTCAAAAAGCTTCAAAGTTAAGGTAATCATAAGTGAGTTACAAGATTTCTAAGCTCGTGAACTCCCATGATCAAGTTATTAACCCAAATGGCAACAAACATTGTAAGAATGGGAAGTTTTTCACTTAGAATGATCTTCTGGCTCTCATTCGTTGCTCTAATAGGTTGCAAGTTCAAATAGATTTGAGGAAGGTCATTATAAGTTAATTAGATAATTTCCAAGCTCGTGAACTCACATGATCAAGTAATTAACCCAAATGGCAAGAAACATTCTAAAAATGGGAAATTCTTCACTTAGATTGATCTTATGGCTCTCTATTGTCTCTCTAATCTTTCCAAAGGACTAATCGGATCAAAGTGAGGATAACTGGAAGAAAATTAGATGATTACAAGCTCGTGAACTCCCATGATCAAGTAATTAACCCAAATGGAAACGAGCTTTCTTAGAATGGGAAGTTCTTCACTTAGAATGATCTTATGGCTCTCAACCGTTGCCCTAATAGGTTTCAAGTTTAAATGGATTTAAGGAAGGTCATTATAAGTAAATTACATGATTTCCAAGCTCGTGAATTCACATGACCAAGTCATTAACCCAAATGGCAAGAAACATTATCTGAATGGGAAGTTTTTCACTTAGAATGATCTTATGGCTCTCTGCCGTCTCTCTAATGTTTCCAAAGGACTAATAGGATCAAAGTGAGGATAATTGGAAGAAAATTAGACGATTGCAAGCTCGTGAACTTCCTCGATCAAATAATTAACTCAAATGGGAACAAGCATTCTTAGAATGGGAAGTTCTTCACTTAGAATGATCTTCTAGCCCTCAACCGTTGCTCTAATAGGTTTCAAGTTGAAATAGCTTCAAAGTGAAGGTAATTACATGTAAATTACATGATTTCTAGGCTCATGAATTCCCATAATCAAGTAATTAACCCAAATGGAAACGAGCTTTCTTAGAATTGGAAGTTCTTCCTTTTGGTTGATCTTATGGCCCTCTACCACTTCTCTAGTCTTTCCAAAGAGCTAATAGGATCAAAGCGAAAGTAATTGAAAGAAAATTAGATGATAGTAAGCTTGTGATCTCCCATGACCAAGTAATTCACCCAAATGGCAATAAACACTCTTAGAATGGGAGGTTCTTTTCTTAGAATGATCTTATGACTCTCAACCGATGCTCTAATACTTTCAAAGCTCAAATAGCTTCAAAATGAAGGTAATTATAAGTAAATAAGATGATTTCCAAGCCCGAGAACTCCAAAGATAAGGCAATTATGGCCCTTTACCACTTCTACAATATTTCAAAAGAGCTAATAAGATCAAAGCGAAGGTAATTGAAAGAAAATTAAATGATTGCAACCTCTTGAACTCCCATGATCAAGTAACAAACCCAAATGGCAACAAACACTCTTAAAATGAGAAGTTCATCATTTAGAATGATCTTATGGCTTGCACCCATTGCTCTAATACTTTCCAAACTCAAATAGCTTCAAAGTGAAGGTAATTATTAGAAAATTACAGGATTTTGAAGCCCGTGAACTACAAAGATTAAGCAATTAACCGAAATGATTAGAAGCATTTTCAGAATAGGAAGTTCATACCTTTGGTTGAACTTATGGCCCCCTACCATTTCAATAATCTTTCCCAAGAGCTCATAGGATCAAAGTGAAGGTAATTGAAAGTAAGTTACATGATTGCAAGCTCATGAACTCCCATGATCATGTAATTAACCCAAATCACAACAAACACTCTTAAAATGGGAGGTTCTTCACTTAGAATGATTTTATGGCTCTCAACCGTTTCTCTAATACTTTCCAAACTCAAATAACTTCAAATTGAAGGTTAATATAGGTGAATTACGAGAACTCCAAGTTCGTGAACTCCCAAGCTCAACCAATTAACTGAAATGATAAGAAGCCTTATCAGACTTCGAAGTTCTTCCGTTAGGTTGATCTTATGGCCCTCTACCACTTCTCTAATCTTTCCAAAGAGCTATTAGGATCAAAGTGAAGGTAATTGAATGCAAATTAGATGATTGCAGGCTCCTGAACTCCCATGATCAAGTAACTCACCCAAATGGCAACAAAAACTCTTAGAATGGGAGGTTCTTGACGTACAATGATCTTATGGTTCTCAACCGTTGCTCTAATTCTTTCAAATCTCAAATAGCTTCAAAGTGAAGGTAAATATAAGTGAATTACATGATCTCCAAGCCTGTGAACCCCCAAGATCAAGTAACTAACCCAAATGGCAACAAACACTCTTCGAATCGGAAGTTCTATAATCTTATGGCTCTCAACCGTTACTCTAACACTTTCCAAGCTCAAATAACTTCAAAGTGAAGGTCAATATAATTGAATTACAAGATCTCCGAGTCCGTGAACTCCCAAGCTCAACCAATTAACTGAAATGATAAGAAGCATTCTCAGACTTCGAAGTTCTTCCTTTTGGTTGATCTTATGGCCCTCTACCACTTCTCTAATCTTTCCAAAGAGCTAATAGGATCAAAGCGAAAGTAATTGAAAGAAAATTAGATGATTGCATGCTTGTGATCTCCCATGATCATGTAATTCACCCAAATGGCAACAAACACTCTTAGAATGGGTGGTTATTCATTTAGAATGATCTTATGGCTCTAAACCATTGCACTAATACTTCCAAGCTCAAATAGCTTCTAAGTGAAGGTAATTATAAGTAAATTACATAATTCTCAAGCCCGTGAACTCCCAAAATCAAGAAATCAACTGAAATGATAAGAAGCATTCTCAGAATAGGAAGTTCCTCACTTTGGTTGATGTTATGGCCCCCTACAACTTCTCTAGTCTTTCCAAAGAGTTAATAGGATCAAAGTGAGGGTAATTGAATGCAAATTAGATGATTGCAAGCTCATAAACTCCCATGATCAAGTAATTAACCCAAATGGCAACAAAGACTCTTAAAATGGGAGGTTCTTCACTTAGAATGATCTTATGGCTCTCAATAATGAACAACGGTTGAGAGCCATAAGATCATCCTAACTGAAGAACTTCCCATTCTAACAATGCTTGTTTCCATTTGGGTTAATTACTTGATCATGGGAGTTTATGAGCTTGCAATTATCTCATAATCTTCCAATTATCCTAACTTTGATCCTATTAATCCTTTGGAAAGATTAGAGAGACGGTAGAGAGCCATAAGATAATTCGAAGTGATGAACTTCCCATTCTAAGAATGTTTCTTTCCATTTGGGTTAATTACTTGATGATGGGAGTTCACGAGCTTGGATATCATGTATTTTACTTATACTTACCTTCATTATTAAGCTATTTGATCTTGAAAACTATTAGAGCAACGGTTGAGAGCCATAAGATCGTTCTAAGCGAAGAACTTCCCATTTTGAGAGTGTTTCTTGCCATTTGGGTGAATTACTTGATCATGGGATCTCACGAGCTTGCAATCATCTAATTTTCTTGCAATTATCCTCACTTTGATACTATTAGTCATCTGGAAAGATTAGAGAGATGGTAGAGAGCCATAAGATCATTCGAAGTGATGAACTTCCCATTTTGAGAATGTTTCTTGCCATTTGGGTTAATTACTTGATGATGGGAGTTCACGAGCTTGGAAATCATGTAATTTACTTATAATTACCTTCAATTTGAAGCTATTTCAACTTGAAACCTACTGAGTAACGGTTGAGAGCCACAAGATCATTCTAAGTGAAAAACCTCCCATTCTAAGAATGCTTGTTTCTATTTGGGTTAATTAGTTGATCATGGGAGTTCACGAGCTTGCAATGATCTAAGTTTCTTGCAATTATCCTCACTTTGATCCTATTAGTCCTTTGGAAAGATTAGATAGACGGTAGAGAGCCATAAGACTATCCTAAGTGAACTTCCCGTTCTAAGAATGTTTCTTGCCATTTGGGTTAATTACTTGATGATGGGAGTTCACAAGCTTGGAAATTACATAATTTACTTATAATTACCTTCACTTTCAAGTTATTTGAACTTGAGACCTATTGGAGCAACAGTAGAGAGCCATAAGATCATTTGAAGTGAAAAACTTCCCATTCTAAGAATGTTTGTTTCCATTTAGGTTAATTACTCTATGATGGGAGTTCACAAGCTTGCAATCATCTAATTTTCTTCCAATTACCCTCTCTTTGATCCTATTAGTCCTTTGTAAATATTAGAGAGACGGTAGAGAGCCGTAAGATCATTCTAAGAATGTTTGTTTTCATTTGGGTTAATTACTTGATCGTGGGAGTTCTTGAGCTTAGAGATCATGTCATTTACTTATAATTATCTTCACTTTGAAGCTATTTGAACTTGAAACCTATTAGAGCAACGGTTGAGATTCACAAGATCATTCTAAATGAAGAACTTCCCATTCTTAGAATGCATGTTTCCATTTGGGTTAATTACTTGATCATGAGAGTTCACGAGCTTGCAATCATCTAATTTTGTTCCAATTATCCTCACTTTAATCCTATCAGTCCTTTGGAAATATTAGAGAGACGATAGAGAGCCATAAGATCATTCTAAGTGAAGAACTTCCCATTCTAAGAATGCTTGTTCCCATTTGGGTTAATTATATGATTAAGGGAGTTCACGAGCTTGCAATCATCTAATTTTCTTCCAATTATCCTCACTTTGATGCTATTAGTCCTTTGGAAACATTAGAGAGACAGTAGAGAGCCATTAAGTCATTCTAAGTGAAGAGTTCCATTTAGAGAATGATTTTTTTTTTGATGACCTAGGGAACCCTGCACCCTGCCGACAGCTAGGGGAGTAAACCCTGGGGGCCACATGTGCTAGCAACCACACACATGCAACCAGATAAGTCACCCTATGACGAAGTTGGGATTCGAACTCTCGACCTTTTGCGAGAGGAAGAAAGCGCAAACCAGCAATGCCACCCAGGTGGGTGGTTCCATTCAGAGAATGTTTCTTGCCATTTGGGTTAATTAATTGATCATGTGAGTTCACGAGCTTGGAAATCATGTAATTTACTTATAATGACCTTCACTTTAAAGTTGTTTGAACTTGAAACCTGTTATAGCAACGGTTGAGAGCCAGAAGATCATTCTAAGTGAAGAACTACCCATTCTAAGAAAGTTCATTTCCATTTGGGTTAATTACTTGATCATGGGAGTTCACGAGCTTGGAAATCATGTAATTTACATGTAATTACCTTCACTTTGAAGCTATTTCAACTTGAAACCTATTAGCACAACGGTTGAGAGCCAGAAAATCATTCTAAGTGAGGAACTTCCCATTCTAAGAATGTTTGTTCCCATTTGGGTTAATTATTTGATCAAGGGAGTTCACGAGCTTGCAATCATCTAATTTTCTTCACTATGATCCTATTAGTCCTTTGGAAACATTATTATCGGTAGAGAGTCATAAGATCATTCTAAGAGAAGAACTTCCTATTCAGAGAATGTTTCTTGCTATTTGGGTTAATTACTTGATCATGTGAGTTCACGAGCTTGGAAATCATGTAATTTACTTATAATGACCTTCCTCAAATCTATTTGAACTTGAAACCTATTAGAGCAACGGTTGAGAGCCATAAAATCATTCTAAGAAAGCTTGTTTCCATTTGGGTTAATTACCGATCATGGGAGTTCACAAGCTTGCAATGAACTAATTTTCTTCCAATTATCCTCACTTTGATCCTATTAGTCCTTTGGAAAAATTTGAGAGACAATAGAGAGCCATAAGATCAATCTAAGTGAAGAACTTCCCATTTTGAGAATGTTTCTTGTCATTTGGGTTGATTGCTTGATCATATGAGTTCATGAGCTTGGAAATCGTGTAATTTACTTAGAATGACATTCACTTTAAAGCTATTTGAACTTGAAACCTATTAGAGCAACGGTTGAGAACCAAAAGATCATTCTAAGTGAAGAACTTCCCATTTAGAGAATGTTTCTTACCATTTCCCATTTTTACAATGTTTGATGCCGTTTGGGTTAATTACTTACCATGGGAGTTCATGAGCTTGGAGATCATGTTATTTACTTATGACCTTAACTATAAAGCTTTTTGAACTTGAAACCTATTAGAGCAACGGATGAGAGCCAGAAGATCGTTCTAAGTGAAAAACTTTCCATTGTAAGAATGATCGTTTCCATTTAGGTTAATTACTTGATCATGGTAGTTCATGAGTTTGGAAATCATGTAATTTACTTCTGATTTCCTTGACTTTGAAGCTATTTGAACTTGAAACCTATTAGAGTAATGGTTGAGAGCTAAAAGATCGTTCTAAGTAAAGAACTTCTCATTCTAAAAATGCTCGTTTCCATTTTGGTTAATTACTTGATCATGGGAGTTCACGTGCTTGCAATCATCAAATTTTCTTCCAAATATCCTCACTTTCATCCTATTAGTCCTTTGAAAAGATTAGAGAGACAATAGAGAGCTATAAGATCAATCTAAGTGAAGAACTTCCCATTTTGAGAATGTTTCTTGCCATTTGGGATAATTACTTGACATGTGAGTTCACGAGCTTGGAAGTTATGTAATTTACTTATAATGACCTTCACTTTAAAGCTATTTGAACTTAAAACCTATTAGAGCAATAGTTGAGAGCCAAAAGATCATTCTAAGTGAAGAACTTCCCATTCTTACAATATTTGATGCCATTTGTGTTAATTACTTGATCATGGGAGTTCACGAGTTTGGAAATCATGTAATTTACTTTTGATTACCTTCACTTTGAAGCTATTTGAACTTGAAACCTATTAGAGTAACAGTTGAGAGCCAAAAGATCGTTATAAGTGAAGAGTTTCCCATTCAAAGAATGCTCGTTTCCTTTTGGGTTAGTTAATTAATCATGGGAGTTCACGAGCTTGCGATCATCAATTTTTGTTACAATTATCCTCACTTTGATCCTATTAGTCCTTCGGAAAGATTAGAGAGACAGTAGAGTGTCATAAGATCATTCTAAGTGAGGAACTTCCCATTCTGGGAATGTTTCTTGCCATATGGGTTCATTACTTGGTCATGGGAGTTTACAAGCATGCAATCATCTATTTTTCTTCCAACTATCCTGACTTTGATCTTATTAGTCATTTGGAAAGATGAGAGAGACGGTAGAGAGCCATAAGTTTACTTTAAGTGAAGAGCTTCTTCCCATTCAGAGGATGTTTCATGCTATTTGGGTTAATTACTTGATCATGGGAGTTCATGAGCATGTAATCTTCTATTTTTCATCCAATTATCCTCACTTTGATCCAATTAGTCCTTTGGAAAGATTAGAAAGACGGTAGAGAGCTAGAAGATCATTCTAAGTGAAGAACTTCCCATTCTGGGAATGTTTCTTGCCATATGGGTTCATTACTTGGTCATGGGAGTTTACGAGCATGCAATCATCTATTTTTCTTCCTATTATCCTCACCTTGATCCTATTAGGCTTTTTTGAAAGATTAGAGAGATGGTAGATAGCCATAAGTTTATTCTAAGTGAAGAACATTCCATTCTAAGAATGTTTCTAGCCATTTGGGTTAATTATTTGATTATGGGAGTTCACGAGCTTGGAAATCATGTAATTTACTTATAATTACCTTCACTTTGAAGCTATTTCAATGCAAAACCTATTAGAGCAACGGTTGAGAGCCACAAGATCATTCTAAAAGTAGAACTTCCCATTCTTACAATTTTTGTTGCCATTTGGGTTAATTACTTGATAATGGGAGTTCACGGGGTTGGAAATCATGTAATTTACTTATAATTACCCTCAATTTGAAGCTAATTGAACTTGAAACCTATTAGAGCAACGGTTGGGAACCAGAAGATCATTCTAAGTGAAGAACTTCCCATTCTAACAATGCTTCTTTCCATTTGGGTTAATTACTTGATGATGGGAGTTTACAATCTTGGAATCATATAATTTACTTATAATTACCTTCACTTTGAAGCTGTTTCAACGTGAAACCTATTAGAGCAATAGTTCAAAGCCACGAGATCATTCTAAAAGAAAAACTTCCCATTATTGCAATGTTTGTGTCCATTTGGGTTAATAACTTGATAATGGGAGTTCATGAGCTTGGAAATAATGTCATTTACTTATGATTACCTTCACTTTGAAGATTTTTGAACTTGAACCCTATTAGTGCAACGGTTCAAAGCCATAAGATCATTCTAAGTGAAAAACCTCCCATTCAGAGAATGTTTGTTGCCATTTGGGTTAATTATTTGATAATAGGAGTTTACAAGCTTGGAAATCATGTAATTCACTTATAACTAACCTCAATTTGAAGCTATTTGAACTTAAAACATAATAGAGCAACATTTGGGAACCAGAAGATCATTTTAAGTGAAGAACTTTCCATTCTTACAATGTTTGTTGCCATTTGGGTTAATTACTTGATCATGGGAGTTCACGAGCTTGGAAATTATGTAATTTACTTATGATTACCTTCACTTTGAAGATTTTTGAAATTGACCCCTAAAATCTTTCTAAGTGAAGAACTTCCCATTCTACGAATGATTGTTTTCATTTACGTTAATTACTTGATCATGGGATTTTCCGAGCTTGCAATAATCTAATTTTCTTCCAATTATCCTCACTTTGATCCTATTAGTCCTTTGGAAAGATTAGAGAGATGGTAGAGAGCCATAAGATCATTCTAAGTGAAGAACCTCCCATTCAGAGAATGTTTCTTGCCATTATGGTTTATTACTTGATCATGGGAGTTCACGAGCTTGGAAATCATTTAATTTACTTATCATTACCTTCGCTTTAAAGCTATTTGAACTTGAAACCTATTAGAGCAACATTTGAGAGCCATAAGATTATTCGAAGTGAAGAACTTCCCATTTTAAGAATGCTTATTTCCATTTGGGTTAAGTATTTGATCATGGGAGTTCACGAGCTTGCAATCACCTAATTTTCTTCCAATTATCCTCACTTTGATCCTATTGATCCATTGGAAAGATTAGAGAGACAATAGAGAGCCATAAGATCATTCTGAGTGAAGAACTTCCCATTTTGAGAATGTTTCTTGTCATTGAGGTTAAGTACTTGGTCTTGGGAGAGCACAGGCTTGGAAATTATGTAATTTACTTATAATTACCTTCACTTTGAAATTATTTGAACTTGAAACCTATTAAAGCAACGGTTGAGAGAGCCATAAGTTCATTGTAAGTGAATAACTTCCCATTCAGAGAATGTTTCTTGCCATTTGGGTTAATTACTTGATCATGTGAGTTCACGAGCTTGGAAATCATGTAATTTGTCTATAATTATCATCACTTTGAAGCTATTTGAACTTGAAATCTATTAGAGCAACAGTTGAGAGCCATAAGATCATTCTAAGTGAAGAACTTCGCATTTGGGTTAGTTACATGATCATCGGAGTTCATGAGTTTGGAAATTATATAATTTACTTATAAGTACCTTCACATTGAAGGTATTTGAACTTGAAACCTGTTAGAGGAACGATTGAGAGCCAAAAGATCATTCTAAGTGAAGAACTTCCCATTGTAAGAATGCTTGTTTCCATTCGGGTAATTACTTGATCATGGGAGTTCATGAGCCTGCAATTATCCACACATTGATCTTGTTAGACTTTTGTAAAGATTAGAGAGACAGTAAAAAGCCATAAGATCATTCTAAGTGAAGAACTTCTGATTCTGACAATGTTTCTTGCGATTTGGGTTAATTACTCGATCATGGGAGTTAACGAGCTTGAAAATCATGTATTTACTTATAATTACCTTCACTTTGAAGCTATTTAAACTTGAAACCTATTAGAGTAACGGTTGAGAGCCATAAGATCATTCTAAGTGAAGAACTTCCCATTCCAAGAATGCTTGTTTCTGTTTGGGTTAAGTACTTGATCATGGGAGTTCACGAGCCTGGAAATCATGTATTTACATATAATTACCTTCACTCTTTAGCTATGTGAACTTGAAACCTATTAGAGCAACAGTTGATAGCCATAAGGTCATTCTAATTGAAGAACTTCCTATTCTAGGAATGTTTGTTGCCATTTGGGTTAATCACTTGATCATGGGAGTTCAAAAGTTTGGAAATCATGTAATTTACTTATAATTATCTTCACTTTGAAGCTATATGAACTTGAACCTATTTGAGCTTGTTTCTATTTGGGCAAATTACTTGATCATGGGAGTTCACAAGCCTAGAAATAATGTAATTTACTTATTATGATTATCTTCACTTTGAAGCTATTTGAATATGAAACCTATTAGAGCAACGGTTGATAGCCATCTAATTGAAGAACTTCCTTTTCTAGGAATCTTTGTTGCCATTTGGGTTAATCACTTGATCATAAGAGTTAAAGAGTTTGGAAATCATGTAATTTACTTATAATTATCTTCACTTTGATGCTATTTGAACATGAAACCTATTAGAGCAACGGTTGATAGCCATAAGGTCATTCTAATCGAGGAACTTCCTTTTCTAGGAATGTTTGTTGCCATTTGAGTTAATCACTTGATCATGAGAGTTCAAAAGTTTTGAAATCATGTAATTTACTTATAATTATCTTTACTTTGAAGCTATATGAACTTCAAGCCTATTAGAGTAACGGTTGAGAGCCATAAGATCATTCTAAGTGAAGAACTTCCTACCTAAGAATATTTATTGCCATTTGGGTTAATTACTTGATTAAGAGAGTTCACGAGCATGCAAGCATCTAATTTTCTTCCAATTATCCTCACTTTAATACTTTTAGTCCTTTGGAAAGATTAGAGATACAATATAGAGTCATAAGATCATTCTAAGTGAATAACTTTCCATTTTGAGAATATTTCTTGCCATTTGCGTTAATTACTTGATCATGGGAGATCACGAGCTCGGAAATCACATAATTTACTTATAATTATCTTCACTTTGAAGCTATTTGAACTTGAAACCTATTAGAGCAACGGTTGATAGCCATAAGGTCATTCTAGCTTGGGAATCATGTAATTTACATATAATTACCTTCACTTTTTAGCTATTTGAACTTGAAACCTATTAGAGTAACAGTTGATAGCCATAAGGTCATTCTAATCAAAGAACTTCCTATTCTAGGAATGTTTATTGTCATTTGGGTTAATCACTTGATCATGAGAGTTCAAGAGCTTGGAAATCATGTAATTTACTTAGAATTATCTTCACTTTGAAGCTATATGAACTTGAACCTATTAGAGCAACGGTTGAGACCCATAAGATCAATTTAAGTGAGAAACTTCCCATTCTAATAATGTTTGTTGCCATTTGGGTTAATCACTTGATCATGGGAGTTCAAGAGCTTGGAAATCATGTAATTTACTTAGAATTATCTTCACTTTGAAGCTATATGAACTTGAACCTATTAGAGCAACGATTGAGAGCCATAAGATCATGATAAGTGAAGAACTTCCCATTCTAATAATGTTTGTTGCCATTTGGGTTAATCACTTGATCATGGGAGTTCAAGAGCTTGGAAATCATGTAATTTACTTATAATTATCTTCACTTTGAAGCTATTTGAATATGAAACCTATTAGAGTAACGACTGAGAGCCATAACATCATTCTAAGTGAAGAACTTTCTATTCTAAGAATGCCTGTTTCTATTTGAGTTAATTACTTGATCATGGGAGTTCACGAGCTAGGAAATCATGTAATTTACTTATAATAGGTTTCAAGATCAAATAGCTTAAAAGTGAAGGTAAGTATAAGTAAATTACATGATTTCCAAGCTCGCAAACTCTTATGATCAAGTAATTAACCGAAATGGCAAGAAACATTCTCAGATTGGGAAGTCCTTCACTTAAAATAATCTTATAGCTCTCTACCGTCTCTCTAATATTTCCAAAGGACTAATAGCATCAAAGTGCGGATAATTGATAGAAAATTAGATGATTGCAAGCTCGTGAACTCCCATGATTAAGTAATTAACCCAAATGGAACTAAGCATTCATAGAATGGGAAGTTCTTCACTTGTAATGATCTTCTGGTTCCCAAACATCGCTCTAGTAGGTTTCAAGTTGAAATAGATTCAAATTGAAGGTAATTTTAAGTAAATTACATGATTTCCAAGCTCATGAACTCCTATGATCAAGTAATTGTCCCAAATGGCAAGAAACACTCTCATAATGGGAAATTCTTCACTTAGAATAATCTCATGGCTCTCAAACCATTGCTCTAGTAGGTTTCATGAACAATTAGCTTCAAAGTGAAGGTAATTATAAGTAAATTACAAGATTTCCATGTTCTTGAACTCCCATGATTAAGTAATTAACCCAAATAGAAAGAAACATTTTCAGAATGGGAAGTTCATCACTCAAAATGATCTTATGGCTCTCAACTGTTGCTTTAACAGGTTTCACGATCAAATTACTCCAAAGTGAAGGTAAGTATAAGTAAAATACATGATTTCCAAGCTCGTGAAGTCTCATGATCAAGTAATTAACCGAAATGGCAAGAAACATTCTCAGATTGGGAAGTCCTTCACTTAAAACAATCTTATAGCTCTCTAATATTTCCAAAGGACTAATAGCATCAAAGTGCGGATAATTGATAGAAAATTAGATGATTGCAAGCTCGTGAACTCCCATTATTAAGTAATTAACCCAAATGGAACTAAGCATTCATAGAATGGGAAGTTCTTCACTTGTAATGATCTTCTGGTTCCCAAACATTGCTCTAGTAGGTTTCAAGTTGAAATAGATTCAAATTGAAGGTAATTTTAAGTAAATTACATGATTTCCAAGCTCATGAACTCCCATGATCAAGTAATTGTCCCAAATGGCAAGAAACACTCTCATAATGGGAAATTCTTCACTTAGAATAATCTCATGGCTCTCAAACCATTGCTCTAGTAGGTTTCATGAACAATTAGCTTCAAAGTGAAGGTGATTATAAGTAAATTACAAGATTTCCATGTTCTTGAACTCCCATGATTAAGTAATTAACCCAAATAGAAAGAAACATTTTCAGAATGGGAAGTTTATCACTTAAAATGATCTTATGGCTCTCAATTGTTGCTCTAACAGGTTTCACGATCAAATTGATCCAAAGTGAAGGCAACTATAAGTAAATTACATGATTTACAAGCTTGTGAACTCCAATGATCAAGTAATTAACCCAAATGGCAGAAAACATTCTAAGAATGAGAAGTTGTTCTTTTAGAATAATCCTATGGCTCTCAACCGTTGCTCTAATAGGTTTCAAGTTCATATAGCTTTAAAGTGAAGGTAATTACAAGTAAATTACATGATTTCCAAGCTCGTGAACTCCCATGATCAAGTAATTAGCCAAAATGGCAAGAGACATTCTCTAAATGGGAAGTTCTTCACTTAGAATGATCCTATGGCCCTTTACCGTCTCTCTAATCTTTCCAAAGGAAAAATAGGATCAAATTGAGGGTAATTGGATGAAAATTAGATGATTCCAACCTTGTGAACTCCCATCATCAAGTAATTAACCCAAATGGAAACAGGCATTGTTAGAATGGTAGTTCTTCACTTAGAAAGATCTTTTGGTTCCCAACCGTTGCTCTAATGGGTTTCAAGTTCAAAAGCTTCAAAGTGAGGGTAATTATAAGTAAATTACATGATTTCCAAGCTCGTGAACTCCCATAATCAAGTAATTAACCCAAATGGAAACAAGCATTATTACAATGGGAAGTTCTTCCCTTAGAATGATCTTTTGGTTCCCAACCGTTGCTCTAATGGGTTTCAAGTTCAAAAGCTTCAAAGTGAGGGTAATTATAAGTAAATTACATGATTTCCAAGCTCGTGAACTCCCATAATCAAGTAATTAACCCAAATGGAAACAAGAATTATTAGAATGGGAAGTTCTTCACATAGAATGATATTATGGCTTCGAACCGTTGCTCTATTATGTTTCAAGTTCAAAGAGCATCAAAGTGAAAGTAATTATAAGTAAACTATATGATTTCCAAACTCGTGAACTACCGTAATCAAGTAATTAACCCAAATGGAAACAAGCATTATTAGAATGGGAAGTTCTTCACTTGGATTGATCTTATGGCTCTCAATAGTTGTTCTAATAGGTTTCCGGTTCAAATAGCCTTAATGTGAAGGTAATTATAAGTAAATTACAAGATTTCCAAGCTCGTGAATTGCTGTGATCAAGTGATTGACCCAAATGGAAACAAGAATTATTAGAATGGGATGTTCTTCACTTGGAATGATCTTATGGTTCTCAACCTTTACTCTAATTTGTTTCAAGTCCAAATAGCTTTATAGTGAAGGTAACGATAAGTAAATTACATGATTTCCAAGATCATCAACTCCCATGATCAAGTAATTCACCCAAATGGAAACTAGCATTATTAGACTTGGATGTTCTTCACTTGGAATGATCTTATGGCTCACAAACATTCCTCTAATTTGTTTCAAGTCCAATTAGCTTTATAGTGAAGGTAATGATATGTAAATTACATGATTTCCAAGCTCGTAAACTCCCATGATCAAGTAATTAACCCAAATGAAAACAAGCATTATTAGAATGGGAAATTCTTCACTTGGATTGATCTTATGGCTCTCAATAGTTGTTCTAAAAGGTTTCAGGTTCAAACAGCCTTAATGTGAAGGTAATTATAAGTAAATTACATGATTTCCAAGCCCATGAATTACTATGATCAAGTGATTGACCCAAATGGAAACAAGCATTATTAGAATGGGATGTTCTTCACTTGGAATGATCTTATGGTTCTCAACCATTGCTCTAATTTCTTTCAAGTCCAAATAGCTTTATAGTGAAGGTAATGATATGTAAATTACATGATTTCCAAGCCCGTGAACTCTCATGATCAAGTAATTAACCCAAACGAAAACAAGCATTATTAGAATGGCATGTTCTTCACTTGGAATGATCTTATGGCTCTCAACCGTTGCTTTAATTTGTTTCAAGTCCAAATAGCTTTATAGTGAAGGTAATGATAAGTAAATTACAAAATTTCCAGGCCCGTGAATTGCTATGATCAAGTAATTGACCCAAATGGAAACAAGCATTATAAGAATGGGATGTTCTTCACTTGGAATGATCTTATCATTCTCAACCTTTGCTCTAATTTGTTTCAAGTCCAAATAGCTTTATAGTGAAGGTAATGATATGTAAATTACATGATTTCCAAGCTCGTGAACTCCCATGATCAAGTAATTAACCCAAATGGAAACAAGCATTATTAGAATGGGAAGTTCTTCACTTGGAATTATCTTATGCCTCTCAATAGTTGTTCTAATAGGTCTCAGGTTCAAATAGCCTTAATGTGAAGGTAATTTTAAGTAAATTACAAGATTTCCAAGCCCGTGAATTCCTATGATCAAGTGATTGACCCAAATGGAAACAAGCATTATTAGAATGGGATGTTCTTCACTTGGAATGATCTGATGGCTCTCAACCATTGCTCTAATTTATTTCAAGTCCAAATAGCTTTATAGTGAAGGTAATGATAACTAAATTACATGATTTCCAAGCTCATCAACTCCCATGATCAAGTAATTAACCCAAACGAAAACAAGCATTATTAGAATGGCATGTTCTTCACTTGGAATGATCTTATGGCTCTCAACCGTTGCTTTAATTTGTTTCAAGTCCAAATAGCTTTATAGCGAAGGTAATGATATGTAAATTACATCATATTCAAGCTCGTGAACTCCCATAATCAAGTAACTAACCTGAATGGAAACAAGTATTAATAGAATGGCATGTTCTTCACTTGGAATGATCTCATTGATCTCAACCGTTGCTCTAATATGTTTCAAGTCCAAAAAGCTTTATACTGAAGGTAATGATATGTAAATTACAAGATTTCCAAGCCCATGAATTGCTATGATCAAGTAATTAACCCAAACAGAAACAAGCATTATTCGAATAGGATGTTCTTCACTTGGAATGATCTTATCGTTCTCAACGTTTGCTCTAATTTGTTTCAAGTCCAAATAGCTTTGTAGTGAAGGTAATGATATGTAAATTACATGATTTCCAAGCTCGTAAACTCCCATGATCAAGTAATTAACCCAAACGGAAACAAGCATTGTTAGAATGGGATGTTCTTCACTTGAAATGATATTATGGCTCTCAACCGTCACTTTAATTTGGTTCAAGTCCAAATAGCTTTATAGTGAAGGTAATGATATGTAAATTACAAGATTTCTAAGCTTGTGAACTCCCATGATCAAGTAATTAACCCAAATGGAAACAAGCATTAGTGGAATGGGATGTTCTTCACCTGGAATGATCTTATGACTCTCAAGCGTTGCTCTAATTCGTTTCAAGTCCAAATAACTTTATAGTGAAGGTAATGATATGTAAATTACATGATTTCCAAGTTCGTGAACTCCTATGATCAAGTAATTAACCCAAATGAAAACAAGCATTATTATAATGAGAAGTTCTTCACTTGGATTGATCTTATGGCTCTCAACCGTTGCTCTAATATCTTTCAAGTCCAAATAGCTTTATAGTGATGGTAATGATATGTAAATTACAAGATTTCCAAGCCCGTGAATTGCTATGATTAAGTAATTGACGCAAATGGAAACAAGCAATATTAGAATGGGATGTTCTTCACTTGGAATGATCTTATGGTTCTCAACCATTGCTCTAATTTGTTTCGAGTCCAAATAGCTTTATAGTGAAGGTAATGATATGTAAATTACATGATTTCCAAGCTCGTGAACTCCCATGATCAAATAATTAACCCAAATGGAAACAAGCATTATTAGAATGGGAAGTTCTTCACTTGGAATGATCTTATGCCTTTCAATAGTTGTTCTAATAGGACTCGGGTTCAAATAGCTTTAATGTGAAGGTAATTTTAAGTAAATTACAAGATTTTCAAGCCCATGAATTGCTAAGATTAAGTAATTGACCCAAATGGAAACAAGCATTATTAGAATGGGATGTTCTTCACTTGGAATGATCTAATGTCTCTCAATCGTTGCTCTAATTTGTTTCAAGTCCAAATAGCTTTATAGTGAAGGTAATGATAAGTTAATTACAAGATTTCCAGGCCCGTGAATTGCTATGATCAAGTAATTGACACAAATGGAAACAAGCATTATAAGAATGGGATGTTCTTCACTTGGAATGATCTTATGGTTCTCAACATTTGCTCTAATTTGTTTCAAGTCCAAATAGTTTTATATTGAATGTAATGATAAGTAAATTACATGATTTCTAAGCTCGTCAACTCTCATAATCAAGTAATTAACCCAAATGGAAACTAGCATTATTAGACTGGGATGTTCTTCACTTGGAATGATCTTATAGCTCTCAACCGTTGCTCTAATTTGTTTCCAGTCCAATTAGCTTTATAGTGAAGGTAATGAAATGTAAATTACATGATTTCCAACCTCGTGAACTCCCATGATCAAGTAATTAACCCAAATGGAAATAAGCATTATTAGAATGGGAAGTTCTTCACTTGGATTGATCTTATGGGCTTAATAGTTGTACTAACAGGTTTCAGGTTCAAACAGCCTTAATGTGAAGGTAATTATATGTAAATTACAAGATTTCCAAGCCCGTGAATTGCCATGATCAAGTGATTGACTCAAATGGAAACAAGCATTATTAGAATGGGATGTTCTTCACTTGGAATGATCTTATGGTTCTCAACCGTTGTGCTAATTTGTTTCAAGTCCAAATAGCTTTATAGTGAAGGTAATGATATGTAAATTACATGATTTCCAAAGTCGTAAACTCTCATGATCATGTAATTAACCCAATTGGAAACAAGCATTATTAGAATGGGATGTTCTTCATTTGGAATGATCTTATGGCTCTCAAGTGTTGCTCTAATTTGTTTCAAGTCCAAATAGCTTTATAGTGAAGGTAATGATATGTAAATTACATGATATTGAAGCTCGTGAGCTCCCATGATCAAGTAATTAACCCAAATGGAAACAAGCATTATTAGAATGGGATGTTCTTCACTTGGAATGATCTTATGGCTCTCAAGCGTTGCTCTAATTTGTTTCAAGTCGAAGTAGCTTTATAGTGAAGGTAATGATATGTAAATTACATGATTTCCAAGCCCGTGAACTCCCATGATCAAGTAATTAACCCAAATGGAAACAAGTATTATTAGAATGGGAGTTTCTTCACTTAGAATGATCTTATGGTTTTCAACCGTTGCTCTAATACTTTCCAAGCCCTCATAGCTTCAAAGTAAAAGTAATTATAAGTAAATTACATGATTTGTAACCCCGTGAACTCCCAAGATCAAGCTATTAAAACAAATCATAAGAAGCATTCTCAGAATTGGAAGTTCTTCCTTTTCGTTGATCTTATGGCCCTCTACCACTTCTCTTATCTTATCAAAGAGCTATTAGGATAAAACTTAAGGTAACTGAACACAAATTAGATGATTGCAATCTTGTGAGCTCCCCATGATTATGTAATTAACCCAAATGGCAACATACACACTTAGTATGGGAGGTTATTCACTTAGAATGATCTTATGGTTCTTAACCATTGCTCTAATACTTTCCAAGCCCTCATAGCTTCAAAGTAAAAGTAATTATAAGTAAAGTAAATGATTTGTAACCACGTGAACTCCCGAGATCAAGTCATTAACTCAAACGATAGGAAGCGTTCTCAGAATTGGAAGTTCTTCCCTTTCATTAATCTTATGGCCCTCTACCACTTCTCTAATCTTATCAAAGACCTAATAGGATAAAAGTGAAGGTAATCGAAAGCAAATTAGATGATTGTAAGCTCGTGAACTCCCCATTATCATGTAATTAACCCAAATGGTATTATACACACTTAGAATGGGAGGTTCTTTACTTACAATGATCTTATGGCTCTTAACTGTTGCTCTAATGCTTTCCGAGCTCAAATAACTTCAAAGTGTAGCTAGTTTTAAGTAAATTACATGATTTCCAAGCCCATGAACTTCTAAGATCAAGCATTTAACCGAATTGATAAGAAGCATTCTCAAAAGTTGAAGTTGTTCCCTTTGGTTGATCTGAAGGCCCTCTAATGCTTCTCTATCCTATCCAAAGAGCTAATAGGTTTAAAGTGAAGGTTATTGAAAGAAAATTAGATGATCGCAAGCTCGTGAACTCCCATGATCATGTTGCTAACTCGAATGGCAACAAAGACAAAAACTTTCCAAACTCAAATATCTTGAAAGTGAAGCTAATTATAATTAAATTACATGATTTCCAGGCTCGTGAACTCCCAAGATCAAGCAATTGACCGAAATGATAAGAAACATTCTCAGAATTGGAAGTTCTTCCTTTTGGTTGATCTTATGGCCCTCTACAAGTTCTCTAACTTTTCCAAAGAGCTAATAATATTAAAGGGAAGGTAATTGAAAGAAAAATAGATGATTGCAAGCTCGTGAACTCCCATGATTATGTAATTAAACCAAATGGCAACACAGACTCTTAGAATGGGGGGTTCTTCACTTAGAATGATGTTACTGTTCTCAACTGTTGCTCTAATACTTTCCAAGCTCAAATAGCTTCAAAATGAAGGTAATTGTAAGTGAGTTACATGATTTCCAAGCCCGTGAACTCCCAAGATCAAGCAATTAACCGAAATGATAAGGAGCATTATCAAAATAGGAAGTTCCTCCATTTGGTTTATGGCCCTCTACCACTTCTCTAATCTTTCCAAAGAGCTAATAGCTTGAAAGTGAAGGTAATTGATAGCAAATTAGATGATTGCAACCTCGTGAACTCCCATGATGAACTAACTAACCCAAATAGCAACAAATACTCTTAGAATGAGAGGTTTTAAACCGTTGATCTTATTGCTCTCAACCATTGCTCTAATACTTTTCAAGATCAACTAGCTTCAAACTAAAGCTAATTATAAGTAAATTACATGATTTACAACCCGTGAACTCTCAAGATCAAACAATTAACTCAAATGATAAGAAGCTTTCGTAGAAATCGAAGTTCTTCCCTTTTGTTGATCTTATGGCCCTCTACTACTTCTTGAATCTTTCGAAAAATCTAATAGCATCAAAGTGAAGGTAATTAAAAGTAAAGTAGATGACTGCAAGATCGTGAACTCCCATGTTCAAGTAACTATCTCGAATGGCACCAACACTCTTAGAAAGGAAGGTTCTTCACTTAGAATGATCTTACGGCTCTCAACCGTTGCTCTAATACTTTCCAAGCTCAAAAATATTCAAAGTGATGATAATTATAAGTAAAATACATTATTTACATGCTCGTGAATACCCAAGATCTTGTAATTAGCCCAAATGGTAACAAACACTCTTAGAATGAGAGGTTCTTTACTTAGAATGATCTTATGGCTCTCAACCGTTACTCTAATACTTTTCAAAGTGAAGCTAATTATAAGTAAATTACATGATTTACAAGCCCATGAACTCTCAAAATCAAACAATTAACTCAAATGATAAGAAGCATTCTCAAAATTGGAAGTTCTTCCCTTTGGTCAATCTTATGGCTCTCAACCATTGCTCTAATACTTTCCAAGTTCAGATAGCTTAAAAATGAAGTTAATTATTAGTAAATTACATGATTTTGAAGCCCGTGAACACCCAAGATCAAGCAATTAACCGAAATGATAAGAAGTATTCTCAAAATAGGAAGTTCTTCTCTTTGGTTTATCTTATGGCCCTCTACCACTGCTCTACTCTTTCCGTAGAGCTAATAGGATCAAAGTGAAGGTAATTCAAAGAAAATTAGATGATTGCAATCTCGTGAACTCCCATGATCAAGTAACTAACCCAAGTGGCAATAAACACTCTGAGAATGGGAGGTTCTTCACTTAAAATGATCTTGCAGCTCTCAACCGTTGCTCTTCTACTTTCCAAGCTCAAATACCTTCAAAGTAAAGTTTATTATTTGTCAATTACTTGATTTCCAGCCCATGAACTCCCAAGATCAAGATATTAACTGAAATGATAAGAAGCATTCTCAGAATTGGATGTTCTTCCCTTTTGTTGTTCTAACGGTCCTTTACCACTTCTCTAATCTTTCCAAAGAGCTAATAGGATCAAAGTGAAGGTAATTGAATGCAAATTAGATGATTGTAGGCTCATGAACTCCCATGATCATGTAACTCACCCAAATGGGCAACAAACACTCTTAGAATGGGTGGTTCTTGACATAGGATAATCTTATGGCTCTCAATCGTTGCACTAATTCTTTCAAATTTGAAATAGCTTCAAAGTGAAGGTAAATATAAGTGAATGACATGATCTCCAAGCGTGTGAACTCCCAAGATCAAGTAACTAATCCAAATGGCAACAAACACTCTTCAAATCAGAGGTTCTTCACTTAGAATAATCTTATGGCTCTCAACCGTTACTATAACACTTTCCAAGCTCAAATAACTTCAAAGTGAAGGTTAATATAGGTAAATTATGAGATCTCCAAATCTGTGAACTCCCAAGCTCAACCAATTAATTGAATTGATAAGAAGCATTCTCAGACTTCGAAGTTCTTCCTTTTGGTTGATCTTATGGCCTTCTACCACTTCTCTAATCTTTCGAAAGAGTTAATAGGATCAAAGCGAAAGTAATTGAAAGAAAATTAGATGATTGCATGCTCGTGATCTCCCATGACCATGTAATTCACCCAAATGACAACAAACACTCTTAGAATGGGTGGTTCTTCATTTAGAATGATCTTATGGCTCTGATCTGTTGCACTAATACCTTCCAAGCTCAAATAGCTTTTAAGTGAAGAATGACATGATTTTCAAGCCCGTGAACTCCCAAGATAAGGTAATCAACCGAAAATATAAGAAGCATTATCAGAATTGGAAGTTCTTCCTTTTGGTTGATCTTATGGCCATCTACCACTTCTCTAATCATTCCAAAGAGCTAATAGGATCAAAGCGAAAGTAATTGAAAGAAAATTAGATGTTTGCAAGCTCGTGAAATCCCATGATCATGTAATTAACCCGAATCGCAACAAACACTCCCATGATCATGTAATTAACCCAAATGGCAACAAATACTATTAGAAAGGGAGGTTCTTCACTGAGAATGATCTTATGGCTCTCAACCGTTGCTCTAATACTTTCCAAACTCAAATAGTTTCTAAGTGAAGGTAATTATTAGTAAATTACATAATTCTCAAGCCCGTGAACTCCCAAGATCAAGCAATCATCCAAAATGAAGCATTCTCAGAATAGGAAGTTCCTCCCTTTGGTTGATGTTATGGCCCTCTACCACTTCTCTAGTCTTTCTAAAGAGTTAATAGGATCAAAGTGAGGGTAATTGAATGCAAATTAGATGATTATAGGCTCATGAGCTCCCATGATCAAGTAATTAACCCAAATTACCCTCACTTTGATCCTATTGGTCCTTTGTAAAGATTAGAGAGATGGTAGAGAGCCGTAAAATCATTCTAAGAATGTTTGTTTCCATTTGGGTTGATTACTTGATCATGGGAGTTCCTGAGCTTAGAAATCATGTCATTTACTTATAATTATCTTCACTTCGAAGCTATTTGAACTTGAAACCTATTAGAGCAACGGTTGAGAGCCACAAGATCATTCTAAGTGAAGAACTTCCCATTCTTAGAATGCGTGTTTCCATTTGGGTTAATTACTTGATCATGAGAGTTCACGAGCTTACGATCATCTAATTTTGTTCCAATTATCCTCACTTTAATCCTATCAGTGCTTTGGAAATATTAGAGAGACGGTAGAGAGCCATAAGATCATTCAAAGTGATGAACTTCCCATTCTGAGAATGTTTCTTTCCATTTGAGTTAATTACTTGATGATGGGTGTTCACAAGCTTGGAAATCATGTATTTTACTTATACTTACCTTCAGTTTTAAGCTATTTGAACTTGAAACCTATTAGAACAACGGTTGAGAGCCATAAGATCGTTCTAAGCGAAGAACTTCCCGTTCTGAGAGTGTTTCTTGCCATTTTGGGTGACTTACTTGATCATGGGAGTTCACGAGCTCGGAATCATCTAATTTTCTTTCAATTATGCTCACTTTGATCCTTTGGAATGATTAGAGTGACGGTAGAGAGTTATAAGATCATTCTAAGTGAAGAACTTCTGATTCTAACAATGTTTCTTACGATTTGGGTTAATTACTCTATCATGGGAATTGACGAGCTTGAAAATCATGTAATTTACTTATAATTAGCTTCACTTTGAAACTATTTGAACTTGAAACCTATTAGAGCAACATTTGAGAGCCATAAGATCATTTGAAGTGAAGAACTTCTCATTTTAAGAATGCTTATTTCCATTTGGGTTAAGTATTTGATCATGGGAGTTCACGAGCTTGCAATCACCTAATTTTCTTCCAATTATCCTCACTTTGATCCTATTAATCCATTGGAAAGATTAGAGAGACAATAGAGAGCCATAAGATTATTCTGAGTGAAGAACTTTCCATTTTGAGAATGTTTCTTGTCATTCAGGTTAAGTACTTGGTCTTGGGAGATCACGAGTTTGGAAATTATGTAATTTACTTATAATTACCTTCACTTTGAAACTATTTGAACTTAAAACCTATTAGAGCAACGGTTGAGAGAGCCATAAGTTCATTGTAAGTGAAGAACTTCCCATTCAAAGAATGTTTCTTGCCATTTGGGTTAATTACTTGATCATGTGAGTTCATGAGCTTGGAAATCATGTAATTTGCCTATAATTATCATCACTTTGAAGCTATTTGAACTTGAAACCTATTAGAACAATGGTTGAGAAATCATTCTAAGTGAAGAACTTCCCATTTGGGTTAGTTACATGATCATCGGAGTTCACGAGTTTGGAAATCATATAATTTACTTATAAGTACCTTCACTTTGAAGCTATTTGAACTTGAAACCTGTTAGAGGAACGATTGAGAGCCAGAAGATCATTCTAAGTAAAGAACTTCCCATTGTAAGAATGCTTATTTCCATTCGGGTTAATTACTTGATCATGGGAGTTCACAAGTCTACAACCATCTAATTTTCATACAATGATTCTCACTTTGATCTTATTAGTTCTTTGGAAAGATTAGAGAGACGGTAGAGAGCTATAAGATCATTCCAAGCGAAGAACTTCCCGATCTGAGAATGTTTCTTGCCCTTTGGATTAATTATTTGATCATGGGAGTTCACAAGCTTGGAAATCATGTAATTTGCTTATAACTACGTTCACTTTGAAGCTATTTTAACTTGAAACCTATTAGAGCAACGGTTGAGAGCCATAAAATCATTCTAAGTGAATAATTTCCCATTTAGAGAATGTTTCTTGCCATTTTGATTAATTATTTGATGACGGGAGTTCAAGTGCTTGGAGGTCAAGTAATTACTTATAATTAGACACTTTGAAGCTATTTGAACTTGAAACCTATTAGAGCAACGTTTGACAACCATAAGATCATTCTAAGTGAAGATCATGGGAGTTCACAAGCTTGAAAATCATGTAATTTACCTATAATTACCTTCACTTTGAAACTATTTGAACTTGAAACCTGTTAGTGCAACGGTTCTGAGCCACAAGATCATTCTATGTGAAGAACTTCCCATTCTAAAAATGTTGCCATTTAGGTTAAATATTTGATCATGGGAATTCACTAGCACGCAATCATCTAATTTTCTTCCAATTATCCATACATTGATCCTGTTAGACTTTCGTAAAGATTAGAGAGACAGTATAAAGCCATAGATCATTCTAAGTGAAGAACTTCCGATTCTGACAATGTTTCTTGCGATTTGGGTTAATTACTCGATCATGGGAGTTGACGAGCTTGGAAATCATGTAATTTACTTATGATTATCTTCACTTTGAAGCTATTTGAACATGAAACCTATTAGAGCAACGGTTGATAACCATAAGGTCATTCTAATTGAAGAACTTCCCATTCTAATAATATTTGTTGCCATTTGGGGTAATCACTTGATCGTTGGAGTTCAAGAGCTTGGAAATCATGTAATTTACTTATAATTATCTTCACTTTGGAGCTATTTGAACATGAAACCTATTAGAGTAACGGCTGAGAGCCATAACATCATTCTAAGTGAAGAACTTTCCATTCTAAGAAGGCTTGTTTCTATTTGGGTTAATTACTTGATCATGGGAGTTCACGAGCCTGGAAATCATGTAACTTACTTATAATAGGTTTCAAGATTAAATAGCTTAAAAGTGAAGGTAAGTATAAGTAAATTACATGATTTCCAAGCTTACGAATATGATCAAGTAATTAACCCAAATGGCAAGAAACATTCTCAGATTGGGAAGTCCTTCACTTATAATAATCTTATAGCTCTCTACCATCTCTCTAATATTTCGAAAGGACTAATAGCATCAAAGTGCGGATAATTGGTAGAAAATTAGATGATTGCAAGCTCGTGAACTCCCATGATTAAGTAATTAACCCAAATGGAACTAAGCATTCATAGAATGGGAAGTTCTTCACTTAGGATGATCTTCTGGTTCCCAAACATTGCTCTAGTAGGTTTCAAGTTGAAATAGCTCCAAATTGAAGGTAATTATAAGTAGATTACATGATTTCCAAGCTCGTGAACTCTCATGATCAAGTAATTATCACAAATGGCAAGAAACACTCTCATAATGAGAAATTCTTCACTTAGAATAATCTCATGGCTCTCAAACCATTGCTCTAGTAGGTTTCATGAACAAATAGCTTCAAAGTGAAGGTGATTATAAGTAAATTACAAGATTTCCAAGTTCTTGAACTCCCATGATTAAGTAATTAACCCAAATGGAAAGAAACATTTTCAGAATGGGAAGTTCATCACTTAAAATGATCTTATGGCTCTCAACTGTTGTTTTAACAGGTTTCACGATCAAATTACTCCAAAGTGAAGGTAAGTATAAGTAAAATACATGAGTCCCATGATCAAGTAATTAACCCAAATGGAAAGAAACATTCTCAGAATGGCAAGTTCATTACTTAGAATGAACTTATGGCTCTCTACCATCTCTCTAACCTTTCCAAAGGACTAAAATGATCGAAGTGAGGGTAATTGGAAGAAACATAGATGATTGCATGCTCGTGAACTCCCATGAAGTAATTAACCCAAATGGCAACAAACATTCTTAGAATGGGTAATTCTTCGCTTAGAATCATCTTATGGCTCTCAGCCATTGCTCTAATAGGTTTCAAGTTCAAATTGCTTCAAAGTGAAGGTAACTATAAGTAAATTACATAATTTCCAAGTTTGTGAACTCCTATGATCAAGTAATTAACCCAAATGGCAGAAAACATTCTTAGAATGGGAAGTTGTTCTTTTAAAATAATCTTATGGCTCTCAACCATTGCTCTAATAGGTTTCAAGTTCATATAGCTTTAAAATGAAGGTAATTACAAGTAAATTACAAGATTCCCAAGCTCGTGAACTCCCATGATCAAGTAATTAACCCAAATGGCAGCAAACATTCTTAGAATGGGAAGTTGTTCTTTTAAAATAATCTTATGGCTCTCAACCGTTGCTCTAATAGGTTTCAAGTTCATATAGCTTTAAAGTGAAGGTAATTACAAGTAAATTACATGATTTCCAAGCTCGTGAACTCCCATGATCAAGTAATTAACCAAAATGGCAAGAGACATTCTCTAAATGGGAAGTTTTTCACTTAGAATGATCTTATGGCCCTCTACCGTCTCTCTAATCTTTCCAAAGGAATAATAGGATCAAATTGAGGGTAATTGGATGAAAATTAGATGATCCCAAGCTTGTGAACTCCCATCATCAAGTAATTAACCCAAATGGAAAGAAGCATTCTTAGAATGGAAGTTCTTCACTTAGAATAATCTTTTGGTTCCCAACCGTTGCTCTAATGGGTTCAAGTTCAAAAGCTTTAAAGTGAGGGTAATTATAAGTAAATTACATGATCTCCAAGCTCGTGAACTCCCATAATCAAGTAATTAACCCAAGTGGAAACAACCATTATTAGAATGGGAAGTTCTTCACTTAGAATGATATTATGGCTCCGAACCGTTGCTCTATTATGTTTCAAGTTCAAATAGCATCACAGTGAAGGTAATTATAAGTAAATTATATGATTTCCAACTCGTGAACTACCATAATCAAGTAATTAACCCAAATGGAAACAAGCATTATTAGAATGGGAAGTTCTTCACAAAAAATGATCTTATGGCTATCAATAGTTGCTCTAATAGGTTTCAAGTTCAAATAGCCTCAAAGTGAAGGTAATTATAAGTAAACTGCAAGATTTCCAAGCTCGTGAACTTCCATGATCAAGTAATTAACTGAAATGACAACAAACATTCTTAGAATGGGAAGTTCTTCACATAGAATGATCTTCAAGCTCCCAACCGTTGCTTTAATAGGTTTCACGTTCAAAGAGTTTCAAAGTGAAGGTAATTATAAGTAAATTACATGATTTCCAAGCCCGTGATCTCCCAAGACCAAATAATTAACTGAAATGGCAAGATACATTCTCATAATGAGAAGTTCTTCACTTAGAATGATATTTTGGGTCTCCGCTGTCTCTCTAATCTTTCCAAAGGATTAATAGGATCAAAGTAAGGATAATTGCAAGAAAATTAGATGATAGCAAGCTCGTGAACTCCTATGATCAAATACTTAACCCAAATGGAGACAAGCATTCTTGGAATGGGAAGTTCTTCACTTTGAATGATCTTATGGCTCTAAACCGTTGCTCTAATTGGTTTCAAGCTCAAATAGCTTTGAAGTGTAGGTAATGATAAGTAAATTACATGATTTCCAAGCTCGTGAACTCCTATGATCAAGTAATTAACCCAAATGGAAACAAGCATTATAAGAATGGGAAGTTCTTCACTTAGAATAAACTTATGGCTCTCTACCGTCTCTCTAATCCTTCCAAAGGACTAATAGGATAAATGGAAGAAAATTAACTTGATTGCAAGCTTGTGAACTTCTATGATCAAATACTTAACCCAAATGGAAACAAGCATTCTTAGAATGGGAAGTTCTTCACTTTGAATGATCTTATGGCTCCCAACCATTGCTCTAATTTGTTTCAAGTTCAAATAGCTTTAAAGTGAAAGTAATGACAAGTAAATTACATGATTTCCAAGCTCATGAACTCCCATGATTAAGTAATTAACCCAAATGGAAACAAGCATTATTAGAATGGGAAATTCTTCACTTAGAATGATCTTAAGGCTCCCAACCGTTGCTCTATTATGTTTCAAGTTCAAACAGCATTAAAGTGAAGGTAATTATAAGTAAAGTATATAATTTCCAAGCTCGTGAACTTCCATAATCAAGTAATTAACCCAAATGGAAACAAGTATTATTAGAATTGGAAGTTCTTCACATAGAATGATCTTATGGATGTCAATAGTTGCTCTAATAGGTTTCAAGTTCAAATAGCCTCAAAGTGAAGGTAATTATAAGTAAATTACAAGATTTCCAAGCTCGTTAACTCCCATAATCAAATAATTAACCCAAATGGCAATAAATATTTTCAAAATGGGAAGTTCTTCACTTAGAATGATCTTATGGGTTTCTACCGTCTCTCTAATCTTTCCAAAGGACTAATAGGATCAAAGTGAGAATAATTGGAAGAAAATGAGATGATTGCTAGCTCGTGAACTACCATGATCAAATACTTAATCCAAATGGAAACAAACATTCTTAGAATGGGAAGTTCTTCACTTCGAAGGATCTTATCACCCTCAACCGTTGCACTAGTTTGTTTCAAGTTTAAATAGCTTTAAAGTGAAGGTAATGATAAGTAAATTACATGATTTCCAAGCTCATGAACTCCTATGATCAAGTAATTAACCCAAATGGAAACAAGCTTTATTAGAATAGGAAATTCTTCATTTAGAATGATCTTATGGCTCCCAACCGTTGCTCTATTATGTTTCAAGTGCAAATAGCATGAAAGTGAAGGTAATGATAAGTAAATTATATGATTTCGAAGCTCGTGAACTTCCATAATCAAGTAATTAACCCAAATGGAAACAAACATTATTAGAATGGGATGTTCTTCACTTGGAATGATCTTATGGCTCTCAACCGTTGCTCTAATTTGTTTCAAGTCAAAATAGCTTTATAGTGAAGGTAATGATATGTAAATTACATGATTTCCAAGCTCACGAACTCTCATGATCAAGTAATTAACCCAAATGGAAACAAGCATTATTAGAATGGGATCTTCTTCACTTAGAATGATCTTATGGCTTTCAACCGTTGCTCTAATTTGTTTCAAGTCCAAATAGCTTTATAGTGAAGGTAATGATATGCAAATTACATGATTTCCAAGCTCGTGAACTCCCATGATCAAGTAATTAACCCAAATGGAAACAAGCATTATTAGAATGGGATGTTCTTCACTTAGAATGATCTTATGACTCGCAACCGTTGCTCTAATTTGTTTCAAGTCCAAATAGCTTTATACTAAAGGTAATTGTCACGCCCCAAACCCCGAGCACACGACAACCCCTTACCATAATTGAAAGCGACGTCCCAAGACTCGTCGACGACCATTCATTTTAATCTTTTGTTATGCGCAAGCGGAAGACGAATCATCCCCAGTCCAACAATCAATCAGGGATAGAGAGATGAATAACAAGAACAACCATCACTCTCATTTACACAATTTACTGGATTAACCAATGGAGGATCGTCTTTTGAATTACAAGCCCGACAAAAGAGGCCGATCCATCCTCTAAGCTAGGCCAAAAAGAAACTAGGCTAATCCAACTATACAGAATGAACCCTCGGGTTCAACACCACGGTCACTCGGACCCATCGGACTCGACTCCATCAGGTCGATCACTGGAGAAACGGGGGGCAGGATTCTCCACAGCGGGTGCACCATTCTAAAGACCTGAAAAAGGTTAACCACGATGGGTTGAGATAAAATCTCAGTGAGTTCTTCCCCTAAGCCTTGGTTAGTACACCAACTCAACCCGGGATATCTCTCCAGAACCACCCCTCACTCAACCCAACCACAAACAACCAGCAATCAACAATCAAACAGCAAATAGGGTCAACCAACGATCAGAAGTCGGTTCGCATGCAACCTTACCCGGTATGCCATACCCTGCACGTTATAAGTCAGCACAATACACGCAATGCACATGGCCGTTAGATGATGCAGTTCATCAATTACATGCGAGTCGCGTCACAAGCGATCTCACCTCGCCATTGCCACCCCTACACGTTATCAATTCATGCGTGCGTGCCATAAATGATATGATCACCTCATGCATAATCGGAACAAATGATGCCATATTTTCTCATACACTCTCGCATTCACACGTGTTCCGATTATTACTACCCCATCGGGCTACAACTGAGGCGCAACGGTGCTACGGCGCCCTTCCTCCGCAGAGGCGCAACCGTGCCCTTCTGTGCCCAAAAAACATCAAGGGATACTCTCCCAAGACCGCATGCCCAACGAACGTCAAGGGATACTCTCCCGAGACCGCATGCCCAATGAACGTCAAGGGATACTCTCCCCAGACCACATGCCCACAAAAGGTCAAGGGATACTCTCCCGAGACCACATGCCCACAAAAGGTCAAGGGATACTCTCCCGAGACCGCATGCCCACAGAACGTCAAGGGATACTCTCCCGAGACCGTATGCCCAATGAACGTCAAGGGATACTCTCCCGAGACCACATGCCCACAAAAGGTCAAGAGATACTCTCCCGAGACCGCATGCCCACAGAACGTCAAGGGATACTCTCCTAAGACCGCATGCCCAATGAACGTCAAGGGATACTCTCCCGAGACCGCATGCCCACAGAACGTCAAGGGATACTCTCCCGAGACCGCATGCCCAATGAACGTCAAGGGATACTCTCCCGAGACGGTGGTTTCAGCTTAGTGATCATGCAAGCATACCATCACAACCCACTTATTATCTTTGAGCATTAACTAATGCACACATGCTTGTATATGAAACCTCAAATCATTTCTCACAAAAGCGGTTCATTTCCGTTGTCCCTCGGACAAACCATTTCTCTCACCTTTCTCATAAAAGCGGTCTATTTCCGGTGTCCCTCGGACAAACCATTTTTCCCTTTTTGTGAAATTCACACGATTCATTCGAATGTTCATGCCACGACACATCAATTTCACTTCATATGATCAAGACACATGAAATTATACACAATTTCACTTCCGGATGAACAGTGCCGTGAACAGTAATTTCCGAAATTCAATTAATAATAAATTAAATTCAGAAATTAAACAAAACACTGATTAAACACAAATTAATCAATCAATTAAGCTAAACAAGCTTAATTATCACATAATCCACAAATAAGCACAATTAAGCATAATTAAGCAAGATTAAGCTAATCTAATCTTAACCACATATCTAACCACCTATCTTAGGGCTAATACAACTTAATTAACCCTCCTAAACCAGAATTAACACTAATTAACCCAACCCTAAGCAAGTTTAGGCACTAAATAGGGATTAGGGGCTCAACTCACCTGTTAAGCGGGCCGGAGACGTGGACGCGGCCGTGGCAACGAACCCGACACCCTGGGACACTCCAAGGCAGTCCCGGGCTCAACACAGCAGCAACAACTCGGATTCCCCATTGAACTTCAGAAAACAGCATTGCAGGAGGAGGACAGGGGCTGACCGGAGGAAAACAGCTTGGCCGGAGCTCCGACGAGCGGCGGGCTAGCGATCAATGGCACCTGGGGGTCGAGGGGGAACCACTTGTGGCTGGTATGGGCGGTGATTGGGTCGGAAATGGAGGAAAACAGGTCAAAAGTGAAACACAGCAAAACTGGTCACTACATTGACGGTCCGGCGAGCAGTCGGTTTCTGGCTGCCGTACGGATCGGACGGCGGCTCCGTTCGATGAACGGCCGACGCTATCCGTACGGATTCTCTCTCTCGAGCGCAACGGTGGGTGGCACGGCCCGAGATTCCATCGGGAAAGCAATGAACAACTCAGATTTCGGTGAGAGGTCCAAAACAGAAACTGCAGAAATTGCAAGGAGAAGCAAGGGGAAGAGGGCTGCGATTTTGGAGAAGATGAAGAGGAGAGAGGTGAAGTGAAGGCTGAAGGATAAGCTTTATCAAGGCCATCAATGCTTGCCCCACTTGCCAAACAATGACCTCATTTTGGTCATTTCCACCTTGCACATATCCCAATCTGTCATTGGGCTGAAAATGAATAGGAACAGGCTCGGGAATTTCTTGAGCTCGAATCGGTTCAAGTTTGGATAATGGCTAGGAAGGGTGAGGGGTCGGTTGGGTCCAACGGGCTCGCCCGTTTTTCTCGGTCTTTCACGGTGGCTGTCCCACCTTGGGCGTGAGGCCCTCACTGTTCTCGCCCAGCCCACGTCCTCGTAGGCTCGTTTCCTCGGTCCGAAAATCCCTTTCCCAAAAATTCAGCTCAACCGACACCATCGACTATCAAGGAAGCATCGTCCAAAAGTCCGTCCTGGATGTTCCCAAAAATTCGAAGTCCAATGTTGGATTCTCCTGCCTTGTCAATTTTGCCCGAATGCCTTTTTGGTATAATTCAGACTGACAGGTGGCTTCGAGGATTCACGCGTAACCGACTCGTGCCAAACCATGTTCAAGACTTCTCGACACATGGACGTCCTTGATGACATGAAATTGCGAAGGATAGATTCTTATTTCAAAGTACACGATTATCAAGGATCGACATAGGGTCGTTCACGGGTTCGATAATAGTAGACGGAATCACTCGTCGTCCCATTATTTCTGTCCGCGAATCGACTTCTATTCGTCCCTAAAATCGGCCTGCATGACTACAGGATTGTCCTTACGCAAGTCTCACAGTCGAGTCGTTTTCCCAGGTCGAGTTCTTTAATCGCACGAGTTCTGTCCTCAGTAGCCTTTCTCAAAAGGTCAGTATCTCGGAAATGATTGGCTCCGAGCGGAATCAACCAATAATGCATTGGCAAAATTCACGTTCACTCCTCCCTAATAGGGCTCGAATTTCAGGACGTCACAGTAATGATATGTAAATTACATGATTTCTAAGCTCGTGAACTCCTATGATCAAGTAATTAACCCAAATGGAAACAAGCATTATTAGAATGGGATGTTCTTTACTTAGAATAAACTTATGGCTCTCTATCATCTCTCTAATCCTTCCAAAGGACTGATAGGATCAAAGTGAGGATAAATGAAAGAAAATTAACTTGATTGCAAGCTCGTGAACTCCTATTATCAAATACTTAACCCAAATGGAAACAAGCATTCTTAGAAAGGGAAATTCTTCACTTCGAATGATCTTATGGCTCCCAACCGTTGCTCTAATTTGTTTCAAGTTCAAATAGCTTTAAAGTGAAGGTAATGATAAGTAAATTACATGATTTCCAAGCTCATGAACTCTCATGATTAAGTAATTAACCCAAATGGAAACAAGCATTATTAGAATGGGAAATTCTTCACTTAGAATGATCTTAACGCTCCCAGCCGTTGCTCTATTATGTTTCAAGTTCAAACATAATCAAAGTGAAGGTAATTATAAGTAAAGTATATAATTTCCAAGCTCGTGAACTTCCATAATCAAGTAATTAACCCAAATAGAAACAAGCATTATTAGAATTGGAAGTTCTTCACATAGAATGATCTTATGGATGTCAATAGTTGCTCTAATAGGTTTCAAGTTCAAATAGCCTCAAAGTGAAGGTAATTATAAGTAAATTACAAGATTTCCAAGCTCGTTAACTTCCATAATCAAATAATTAACCCAAATGGCAAGAAATATTTTCAGAATGGGAAGTTCTTCATTTAGAATGATCTTATGGGTCTCTACTATCTCTCTAATCTTTCCAAAGGACTAGTAGGATCAAAGTGCGGATAATTGGAAGAAAATGAGATGATTGCTAGCTCATGAACTACCATGATCAAATACTTAATCCAAATTGAAACAAGCATTCTTAGAATGGGAATTTCTTCACTTAGAATGATCTTATCGCTCTATACCGTCTCTCTAATCTTTCCAAAGGATTAAAAGGATGAAAGTGAGGATAATTGGAAGAAAATTAGATGATTGCATGCTCGTGAACTCTCTTAATCAAGTATTTAACCCAATTGGCAATGAACATTCTTAGAATGGGAAGCTTTTCACTTTGAAGTTCTTCCAAGGCTTGATTTTATCACCCTCAAAAACTTCTCTAACCATTCCAAAGAAATAATAGGTTCAAACTAAAGGTAATTGAAAGAAAATTAGATGATTGCAAGCTCTTGAACTCCAATGATCAAGTAACAAACCCAAATGGCAACCAACACTCTTAGAATCGGAGGTTCTTCACTTAGAATGATCTTAGGGCTCTGAACCATTGCACTAATACTTTCCAAGATCAAATAGCTTCAAAGTGAAGGTAATTATAAGTAAATTACATGATTTTCATGCCCGTGAACTCCCAAGATCAAGATATTAACCGAAATGGTAAAAAGCATTGTCAGAATTGGAAGTTCTTCCATTTGGTTGATCTGATGGGCCTTTAACACTTCTTCTAAAGAGCTAATAGGTTCAAATTGAAGTTAATTGAAAGAAAATTACATAATTGCAAGCTCGTGAAGTCCCATGATCAAGTAACTGACCCAAATGACAACAGACACTCTTAGAATGGGAGGTTCCTCACATAAAATGATCTTATGGCTCTCAGCCGTTGCTCTAATTCTTTCCAAGCTCAAATAGCTTCAAATTGAAGCTAATTATAAGGAAATTACATGATTTACAAGCCCGTGAACTCCCAAGATGAAACAATTAACTGAAATGATAAGAATGATTGTGAGAATTGGAAGTTCTTCCCTTTGGTTTGGCTTATAGCCCTCTACCACTGCTTTAATCTATCTAAAGAGTTAATAGGATCAAAGTGAAGGTAATTAAATGAAAATTAGATTATTGCAAGGTCATGAACTCTGATGATCAAGTAGCAAACCAAAATGGCAACAAACACTCTTAGAATGAGAGGTTCTTCACAAAGAATGATCTTATGGCTTTCAACCATTGCTCTAATACTTTTCAAGCTCAAATAGCTTCAAAGTGAAGGTAATTATAAGTGAATTACATGATTTCCAAGTCCATGAACTCCCAAGATCAAGTAATTAATCGAAATGATCAAAAGCATTCTTAGAAATGGAAGTTCTTCCCTTTGGTTGATCTTGTGGCCCTCTACCATTTCTGTAATCTTTCCGAAGAGCTAATAAAATCACAGTGGAGGTAATTGAAAGAAAATTAGATGATTACAAGCTCGTGAACTCCCATGATCAAGTAACTGACCCAAATGATAAGAAACACTCATACTTTCCAAGCTCAAATAGCTTCAAAGTGAAGGTAATTATAAGTGAATTACATGATTTCCAAGCCTGGGAACTCCCAAGATCAAGCAATTAACTGAAATGATAAGAAGCATTATCAGAATAGGAAGTTCCTCCCTTTGGTTGATCTTATGGCCCTCTACCACTTCTCTAATCTTTCCAAAGAGCTAATAGCTTGAAAGTGAAGGTAATTTATAGAAAATTAGATGATTGCAAACTCGTGAACTCCCATGATCATGTAATTAACCCAAATGGCAACAAAGACTCTTAGAATAGGAGATTCTTCACTTAGAATGATATTATGGCTCTCAACCGTAGCTATAATAATTTCCAAGGTCAGATAGCTTCAAAGTGAAGCTAATTATAATAAAAGTACATGATTTCCAAGCCCGAGAACTCCGAAGATCAAGCAATTCACTCCAATGATAAGAAGCATTCTCAGAATTGAAAGTGAAGGTAATTATAAGTAAATTACATATTTCCAAGCCCATGAACTCCCAAGATCAAGCAATTAACCGAAATGATAAGAAGCATTGTTAGAACTGGAAGTTTTTCTCTTTTGTTGATCTTATGGCCCTTTACCATTTCTCTAATCTTTCCAAAGAGCTAATCGGATCAAAGTGAAGGTAATTGAAAGCAAATTAGATGATTGCGACCTCGTGAACTTGCATGATCAAGTAACTAACCCAAATGACAACAAACACTCTTAGAATGAGAGGTTCTAAACCGTTGATCTTATCGCTCTCAACCATTGCTCTAATACTTTTCAAGTCCAACTAGCTTCAAATTGAAGCTAATTATGAGTAAATTACATGATTTACAAGCCCGTGAACTCTCAAGATCTAGCAATTAACTCAAATGATAAGAAGCTTTCTCAGAAATCGAAGTTCTTCCTTTTTGTTGATCTTATGGCCCTCTACTACTTCTTGAATCTTTCGAAAGATCTAATGGCATCAAAGTGAAGGTAATTAAAAGCAAATTAGACGATTGCAAGATCGTGAACTCCCATGTTCAAGTAACTATCCCGAATGGCACCAACACTCTTAGAAAGGAAGGTTCTTCACTTAGAATGATCTTACAACTCTCAACCGTTGCTCTAATACTTTCCAAGCTCAAAAATATTCAAAGTGATGGTAATTATAAGTAAAATACATAATTTACATGCTCGTGAATACCCAAGATCAAGATATTAACCGAAATGATAAGAAGCATTCTCAGAATTGGAAGTTCTTCCTTCAGCGTCTTGAAGCTCAAAATTAATCTTTTCAATTTCTTGAAGGGTCATAACCCTCCGGTTAGGGCAATCAGCTTGCAAGTGCCCATAGCCATGACATTTGAAGCACTTTCTACCTCCACTTTCTAGTTTCTTAGGGAGATCTTTACCAAACTCAGCAGACTTCTCCTTTCCTTTCTCTTGTTTTGAGGTACTCTCCACCTTACTAGAAGAAGAACCCTTAAAGAAAGATGTTCCCCTAGTTGAAGGTTTTGCCGAGAACCTTCTCCCTCATTTTAGTTGTTTCTCCACCTTTATGGCCAGCTTACAAATATCTTCAAAGGTCCAATATGGCTGAAGCTCAACCAAATCTTGGACTTCCTGGTTTAATCCTCCAAGAAAACGAGCAATAGTTTGCTCTTGTGCTTCCGGTATATCACACCGCATAAGGAGTTGTTCAAACTCCCTAATATACTCTTCCGCAGTCTTTCCATGTTGCTTAAGAGAGTTTAGCTTTAAAAATAGGTCTTGCTTATAGTTGACGGGCAAGAACCTCTTTTTCATAAGCTTCTTGAGTTTTTCCCAAGATTTGACTCTACTTTTTCCTTCTCGGATTCTTTGATTTTTTTGGTTTTCCCACCAAAGTGAAGCATACTTCTTAAACTTGAGCACAGCAACCTTACATTTCTTTTCATCCGAGTAAGATTTAAACTCAAACACTCTTTCTACAGCATGCAACCAATTAATAAAATCATCGGGATTAAGGCTACCTTCAAATTCAGGTACCTCCACTTTGACGTCGCGATCGTTGTCCTTGTGCCTTCCTCTTCTTCTTCTTCTAGCTCGATAGTCCGAGTCACTAGAATCACTCCCCGTGTTGTTGGACTCATCACCGGAACTTGGATGAGGATTGTTACAACGTGGACGATTAATGGGAGGTCCTCGCGGTGGAGCTTCTTGTCTTGCTTGGTTCTCCAAGAGGTTGAGAACTCGCTCCATTTGTTGCTGGAGTTGGTTTATGGCACGATCGCGCCTTTCATTGTGGGCTTGCTCCAAAGTCAAGCCTCTCAGAGCCGATTCATCCATTTGAGAACGAAAGTATCAAATGGAGAATGGAATGACTCACCCAACCACTTCAACCTAGAAGCTCTGATACCAACTTGATGCGTGACGGGAACGAAGAGGTGAGAAATTCGTTTCTTGGGCAGCGCTTTATGAAAGAGTGAATGGATAAGCTTGTATTTGGATAGATGGAAGATGAAACGTGCTGGTGATTTCTATGAATATGTGAACTTGCTAGAATGTGGAATGAAGGCAAAATGGAGTGTATTATGGATGAAAACGAAGCTAGGATAGATGTAGCTCACCACCAAGGCCTAAAGGAACAATCCACCAGCCAAGGATAAAGAACTTAAGGCTCACCACCATAGAAATGGATAAAGAACCGAAATTTGAAGGAAATAACTCACTTCAAGAGGAAATCTCATGTATTGCATGTCAGGTGTGTCCTCCATACGAATTACATCTCTATTTATAGCCTTACTAGGACATTGTACTAAGACTCTTACAATAAATGCAGCAAACTCTACTTCTTACATTTCAGCCTAGGAACGAAGACTAGGCTCCTATTCTTTCAAACTTACAAGAAAGACTCTGAAATTCTGACTTGCATTAAAGACCCTCTAATGTAAGAAGACAAGTTGAGTGTACTCATACTCTTCAGCCTATCAATGTAGACTAGCTCCCCATTCTTTCAAACTTGCAATAAAAGCCCTTTGACATTCTAGTCTTGCATTAAAGACTCAAGAAGACATAACACACTAAAGGAATTAAGACACAAGAAGACAAACATAGCACACCATACAAAGAGAACACATCCATTGCTACTTCAGCCTTGCATTTAAGCCATAAATCATAGGCAAAAGTTATCTTATGTGCCCTGAATCCATTGGACCATGTTGAGGACGAATTTGCCATGTGCTTCCATGATTGATAAATTGGCTTGATGGGTTGATGAAGCTTGAGTTGGGTTGGGCATAAGATCATTGGAAGATTTATATTTTGTTGCCCCCACATCATGAACTCCCAAGATAAGGCAATTAACCGAAAATATAAGAAGCATTCTCAGAATTGTAAGTTCTTCCTTTTGGTTGATCTTATGGCCCTCTACCACTTATCTAATCTTTCCAAAGAGCTAATAGGATCAAAGCGAAAGTAGTTGAAAGAAAATTAGATGATTGCATGCTCGTGATCTCCCATGATCATGTAATTCACCCAAATGGCAGCAAACACTCTTAGATAGGGAGGTTCTTCACTTAGAATGATGTTATCGCTCTCAACCATTCCTCTAATACTTTCCAAACTCAAATAGCTTCAAAATGAAGGTAATTATAAGTAAATGACATGATTCTCAAGCCCGTGAACTCCCAAGATCAAGCAATCAACTGAAATGATAAGAAGCATTCTCAGAATAGGAAGTTCCTCGCTTTGGATGATGTTATGGCCCCCTACCACTTATCTAATCTTTCCAAAGAGCTGATTGGATAGAAGTGAAGGTAAATGAAAGCAAATTAAATGATTGCAAGCTTGTGAACTCCAATGATCAAGTAACTCACCCAAATGGCAACAAACACTCTTAGAATGGGTGGTTCTTAACATAGGATGATCTTATGGCTCTTAACCATTGCTCTAATTCTTTCAAATCTCAAATAGCTTCAAAGTGAAGGTAAATATAAGTGAATTACATGATCTCCAAGCCTATGAACTCCCAAGATCAAGTAACTAACCCAAATGGCAATAAACACTCTTCGAACGGGAGGTTCTTCATTTAGAATGATCTTATCGCTCTCAACCATTGCTCTTAACACTTTCAAGCTCAAATAGCTTCAAAGTGAAGGTTAATACAGGTGAATTACAAGATCTCCAAGCCCATGAATTCCAAGCTCAACCAATCAACTGAATTGATAAGAAGCATTCACGGACTTGGAAGTTCTTCCCTTTGGTTGATCTTGTGGCCCTCTACCACTTCTCTAATCTTTCCAAAGAGCTAATAGCATGAAATTGAAGGTAATTGAAAGCAAATTAGATGGTTGCAAGCTTGTGAACTCCCATCATCATGTAATTAACCCAATTGGCAACATACACTCTTAGAATGGGAGGTTCTTTACTTAGAATTATATAATGGTTCCCAACCATTGCTCTAATACTTTCCAGGCCTTAATAGCTTCAAAGTGATGGTCAGTATAAGTAAATTACATGATTTACATGCACATGAATAGCCAAGATTAAGTAATTAACCAAAATGATAAGAAGCATTCTCCGAATTGGAAGCTATTCCCTTTGGTTGATATTATGGCCCTCTACCACTTCTCTAATATTTCCAAAGAGCTAATAGGATCAAAATGAAAGCAGTTGAAAGCAAATTTGTTGATTGCAAGCTCGTGAACTCCCATGATCAAGTAACTAACCCAAATGGCAACAAACACTCTTAAAATGGGAGGTTCTTCATTTAGAATGATATTATGGGTCTCAACCATTATTCTAATACTTTCCAAGCTCAAACAGCTTCAAAGTGAAGGTAATTATAAGTAAATTACATGATTTCCAAGCCCATGAACTCCCAAGATCAAGCAATTAAACAAAATGATAATAAACATTCTCAAAATATGAAGTTCCTCCCTTTGGTTGATCTGATGGCCCCCTACCACTTCTCTAATCTTTTCGAAGAGCTAATAGGATCAAAGTGAAGGTAATGGAAAGCAAATTAGATGATTGCAAGCTCGTGCACTCTAATGATCAAGTAACTCACCCAAATGGCAACAAACACTCTTAGAATGGGAGGTTCTTCACTTAGAATGATCTTATGGCTCTCAACCATTGCTCTAATTCTTTCAAATCTCAAATAGCTTCAAAGTGAAGGTAAATATAAATGAATTACATGTTCTCCAAGCCTATGAACTCCCAAGATCAAATAACTAACCCAAATGACAACAAACACTCTTCGAATGGGTGGTTCTTCACTTAGAATGGTCTTATGGCTCTCAACCATTGCTCTAACACTTTCCAAACTCAAATAGCTTCAAAGTGAAGGTTAATATTGGTGAATTACAAGATCTCCAAGCCCGTGAACTCCTAAGCTCAACCAATCAACTGAATTGATAAGAAGCATTCACAGACTTGGAAGTTCTTCCATTTGGTTGATCTTATGGCCGTCTACCATTTCTCTAATCTTTCCAAAGAGCTAATAGGATCAAAGTGAAGGTAATTGAAAGAAAATTAGATGATTGCAAGCTCGTGAACTCCCAGGATCATGTAATTAACCCAAACGGCAACAAAGGCTTCTAGAATGGAAGCTTCTTCACTTAGAATGATCTTATGGCTCTCACCCGTTGCTCTAATACTTTCCAAACTCAAATAGCTTCAAAATGAAGGTAATTATAAGTAAATTACATAATTTTCAAGCCCGTGAACTCCCAAGATCAAGCAATTAACCAAATTGATAAGAAGCATTGTCAGAATTCGAAGTTCTTCCCTTTGCTTGATTTTATCGCCCTCAAAAACATCTCTAACCATTCCAAAGAGCTTTTAGGTTCAAACTGAAGGTATTTGAAAGAAAATTAGATGATTGCAAGTTCTTGAACTCCCATGATCAAGTAAGAAACCCAAATGGCAACAAACACTCTTAGAATTGGAGGTTCTTCACTTAGAATGATGTTTTGGCTCTCACCCATTGCTCTAAAACTTTCCAAGCCAAAATAGCTTCAAAGTGAAGGTAATTATAAGTAAATTAGATTATTTACAGGCCTGTGAACTCTCATGATCAAGCAATTAACTCAAATGATAAAAAGCATTGTAAGAATTGCTTGTTATTATTCCCTTTGTTTGATATTATGGCCCTCTACTAGTTGTCTAATCTGCCCAAATAGCTAATAGCATGAAAAGGAAGGAAATTGAAAGAAAATTAGATGTTTGCAAGCTCATGAACTTCCGTGATCATGTAATTAACCCAAATGGCAAGAAAGACTCTTAGAATGGAAGGTTCTTCACTTAAAATGATCTGATGGCTCTCAACTGTTGCTCTAATACTTTCCAAGCCCAAATAGCTTCAAAGTAAAGGTAATTCTAACTTAATTACATGACTTCCAAGCCCGTGAACTCGCAAGATCAAGCAATTAATCGAAATAAGAATAAGCATTCTCAGAATTGGAAATTCATCCCTTTGGTTGATCTTATGGCCCTCTACCACTTCTTTAATCTTTCCAAAGAGCTAATAGGATCAAAGCGAAGGTAATGGAAAGGAAATTGGCTAATTGCAAGCTCGTGAACTCCCATGATCAAGTAACTAACCCAAATGGTAACAAACACTCTTAGAATGGGAGATTCTTCACTTATAATGATCTAATGGCTCGCAACCATTGCTCTAAAACTTTCCAAGCCCAAATAGCTTCAAAGTTAAGGTAATTATAAGAAAATTACATGATTTTGAAGCCCGTGAACTCCCAAGACCAAGCAATTAACCGAAATGATTAGAAGCATTCTTGAAATAGGAACTTCGTACCTTTGCTTGATCTTATGGCCCCCTACCACTTCAATAATCTTTCCCAAGAGCTAAAAGGATCATAGTGAAGGTAATTGAAAGCAAGTTACATGATTACGAGCTCATGAACTCCCATGATTAAGTAACTAACCCAAATGGCAACAAACACTCTTAAAATGGGAGGTTCTTCACTTAGAATGATCTCATGGCTCTGAACCGTTGCACTAATACTTACCAAGCTCACATAGCTTCAAAGTGAAGGTAATTATAAGTAAATGAGATGATTTCCAAACCCGTGAACTCCCTAGATAAGGCAATTAATTGAAAATATAAGAAGCATTCTCAAAATTGGAAGTTCTTCCTTTTGGTTGATCTTATGGCCCTCTACCACTTCTCTAATCTTTCTAAAGAGCTAATAGGATCAAAGCAAAGGTAACTGAAAGAAAATTAGATGATTGCAAGCTCGTGAACTCCCATGTTCATGTAATTAACCTAAATGGCAACAAAGGCTTCTAGAATGGGAGCTTTTTCACTTAGAATGATCTTATGGCTCTCACCTGTTGCTCTAAATCTTTCGAAGACCAAATAGGTTCAAAGTGAAGGTAATTATAAGTAAATTACATGATTTACAAGCCTATGAACTCAAATGATAAAAAGCATTGTAAGAATTGCATGTTATTCCCTTTGGCTGATCTTATGGCCCTCTACTAGTTGTCTAATTTGCCCAAATAGCTAATAGCATGAAAAGGAAGGTAATTGAAAGAAAATTAGATAATTGCAAGCTCATGAACTCCCATGATCATGTAATTAACCCAAATGGCAAGAAACATTCTTAGAATGGAAGATTCTTCACTTAGAATGATCTGATGGCTCTCAACCATTGCTGTAATACTTTCTAAGCCCAAATAGCTTCAAAGTGGAGGTAATTATAAGTAAATTACATGATTTCCAAGCCCGTGAACTCCCAAGATCAAGCAATTAACCGAAATAATAATAAGCATTCTCAGAATTGGAAGTTCTTCCCTTTGGCTAATCTTATGGCCCCCTACCACTTCTCTAATCTTTCCAAAGAGCTAATAAGATCAAAGCGAAGGTAATGGAATGGAAATTAGATGATTGCAAGCTCGTGAACTCCTATAATCAAGTAACTAACCCAAATGGCAACAAACACTCTTAGAATGGGAGGTTCTTCATTTAGAAATGATCTTATGGCTCGCAACTGTTGCTTTAAAACTTTCCAAGCTCAAATAGCTTCAAAGTGAAGGTAATTATAAGTAAATTACATGATTTCCAAGCCCGTGAACTCCCATGATCAAGCAATTAACTCAAATGATAAAAAGCATTGTCAGAATTGCATATTCCCTTTGTTTGATCTTATGGCCCACTACCACTTCTCTAATCTGCCCAAATAGATACTAGCATGAAAGTGAAGGTAATTGAAAGAAAATTAGATGATTGCAAGCTAGTGAACTCCCATGATCATGTAATTAACCCAAATGGCAAGAAACACTCTTAGAATGAGATGTTCTTTAGTTAGAAAGATCTTATAGCTATCAACCGTTGCTCTAATTCTTTCCAAACTCAAATAGCTTGAAAGTGAAGGTAATTATAAGTAAATGAGATGATTTCTAAGCCCGAGAATTCCCAAGATAAGGCAATTAACAGAAATGATATGAAGCATTGTCAGAATTTGAAGTTTTTCCCTTTGGTTGATATTATGGCCCTCTATGACTTCCCTAATCTTTCCAAAGAGCTAAAAGGATCAAAGCAATGCTAATTGAAAGAAAATTTGATGATTGCAAGCTCCTGAACTCCCATGATCTAGTAACTATTTTTCTAATACTTCCCAAGGTCAAATATCTTCCAAGTGAACGTAATTATAAGTAAATTAAATGATTTCTAAGCCCATGAAGTCAAAAGATCAAGCAATTAACCGAAATGATAAGAATCAGATGTTCTTCCCTTTGGTTGAACTTATGGCCCCCTACCAGTTCTCTAATCTTTCCAAAGAGCTAATAGGATCAAAGTGAAAGTAATTGAAAGAAAATTAGATGATAGCAAACTCGTGATCTTCCATGACTATGTAATTCACCCAAATGGCAACAAACGCTCTTAGAATGGGAGGCTCTTCACTTAAAACGATCGTTTGGCTCTCAACCGATGCTCTAATACATTCCAAGCTCAAATAGTTTCAAAGTGAAGGTAATTATAAGTTAATTACATGATTTACAAGCCTATGAACTCCCAAGATGAAATAATTAACTGAAATGATAATAGGCATTCTCAAAATAGGATGTTCCTCCCTTTTCTTGATCTTATGGCCCCCAACCTTTTCTCTAATCTTTCCAAAGAGCTAATAGGATCAAAGTGAAGGTAATTGAAAGAAATGAGATGATTGCAAGCTTGTGAACCCCATGATAGAGTAACTATTTCTCTAATACTTTCCAAGCTCAAATATCTTCCAAGTGAAGGTAATTATAAGTAAATTAAATGATTTCTAAGCCCATGAAGTCAAAAGATCAAGCAATTAACTGAAATGATAAGAAGTATTCTAAGAATCGGAAGTTCCTCCTTTTAGTTGAACTTATGGCCCCCTACCACTTCTCTAATATTTCCAAAGAGCTAATAGGATCAAAATGAAGGTAATAGAAAGCAAATTAGCTGCTATAAAGCTCGTGAACTCCCATGATTAAGTAACTTACCCAAATGGCAACAAACACCCTTAGAATGGGAGGTTCTTCACTTAGAATGATCTTATGGCTCTCAACCGTTGCTCTAATACTTTCCGAACTCAAATAGCTTCAAAGTGAAGGTAATTACAAGTAAATTACATGATTTGCAAGCTCGTGAAGTCAAAAGAACAATCAATTAGCCAAAATGATAACAGGCATTCTCAAAATAAGGAGTTCCTCCCTTCGGTTGATCTTATGGCCCCCGTGAACTCCCATGATCAAGTAACTTACCCAAATGGCAACAAACACTCTTAGCATGGGAGGTTCTTCACTTAGAATGATCTTATGGCTCTCAACCGTTGCTCTAATACTTTCCAAGCTCAAATAGCTTCAAAGTGAACGTAATTATAAGTAAATTACATGATTTCGATGCCCGTGAAGTCAAAAGAACAAGCAATTAACCAAAATGATAAGAAGCATTGTGAGAACTAGAAGTTCTTCCCCTTGCTTGATCTGATGGCCCTCTAACGCTTCTGTATCCTTTCCAAAGAGCTAATTGGTTCAAAGTGAAAGTAATTAAAGGCAAATTAAATGATTGCAAGCTTGTGAACTCCCATGATCAAGTAACTTACCCAAATGGCAACAAACACACTAAGAATGGGAGGTTCTTTACTTAGAATGATCTCATGTCTCTCAACCGTAGCTATAATACTTTCAAAGCTCAAATAGCTTCAAAGTGAAGGTAATTATAAGTACATTACATGATTTCCAAGCCCATGAACTCTCAAGAACAAGCAGTCAACTCAAATGATAAGAAGCATTCTCAGAATTAGAAGTTCTTCCCTTTGGTTGATCTCATGGCCCACTAACACTTCTCTCGTCTTTCCCAAGAGCTAATAGCATCCACATGAAGGTAATTGAAAGAAAAATAGATGATTGGAAGCTCGTGAACTCCCATGATCATGTAATTAACCCAAATCGCAACAAACACTCTTAGAATAGGAGGTTCTTCACTTAAAGTGATCTTATGGCTCTCAACCGTTGCTCTAATTCTTTCCAATCTCAAATAGTATCAAAGTGAAGGTAATTGTAAGTAAATTACATGATTTGCAAGCTCGTGAACTCTCAAGATCAATCAATTAACTCAAATGATAATAAGCATTCTTAGAATTGGAAGTTTTTCCCTTTAGTTGATCTTATGGCCCTCTACCACTTCTCTAGTCTTTCCAAAGAGCTAATAGCATCAAAAGTGAACGTAATTGAAAGCAAATTAGATGGTTGCAAGCTCGTGAACTCCATCATCATGTAATTAACCCAAATGGCAACAAACACTCTTAGAATGGATGGTTTTTCACTTAGAACTATATAATGGCTCGCAACCGTTGCTCTAATACTTTCCAAGCCTTAATAGCTTCCAAGTGAACACAATTATAGGTAAATTACATGATTTACATGCGCACGAATACCCAAGATTAAGCAATTAACTGAAATGATAATGAGCATTCTCAGAATTTGAAGTTCTTCCCTTTGGTTAATCTCATGGCCCACTACCACTTCTGTCGTCTTTCCAAAGAGCTAATAGCATCAACTAGAAGGTAACTGAAAAAAAATAGATGATTGCAAGCTCGTGAACTCCCATGATCATGTAATTAACCCAAATGGGAGCAAAGACTCTTAGAATGGGAGGTTCTTCACTTATAATGATGTTACTGCCATCAACCGTTGCACTAATACTTTCTAGGTTCAAATAGCTTGAAAGTGAAGGTAATTATATGTAAATTACATTATTTCCAAGCTCGTGAACTCCCAAGATCAAGCAATTAACCGAAATGATAAGAAACATTGTCAGAATTGGAAATTCTTCCCTTTAGTTGATTTGATGGCCCTCTAACACTTCTCTATCCTTTTCAAATAGCTAATTTGTTCAAAGTGAAGGTAATTAAAAGCAAATTAAATAATTGCAAGCTTGTGAACTCCCATGATCAAGTAACTTAACCAAATGGCAACAAACACTCTTAGTATGGGAGGTTCTTTACTTAGAATGATCTTATGCCTCTCAATCGTAGCTATAATACTTTCAAAGCTCAAATAGCTTCAAAGTGATGATAATTATAAGTACATTACATGATTTGCAAGCCCGTGAACTCTCAAGATCAAGCAATTAACCAAAATGATAAGAACCATTCTCAGAATTTGAAGTTCTTCCCTTTGGTTCATCTCATGGCCCAATACCACTTCTCTCGTCTTTCCAAAGAGTTAATAGCATCAACTAGACGGTAATTGAAAGAAAATTAGATGGTTGCAAGCTCGTGAACTCCCATGATCATGTAATTAACCCAAATGGCAACAAAAACTCTTAGAATGAGAGGTTCTTCACTTAGAATTATATAATGGCTCTCAACCGTCACTGTAATTAACCCAAATGGCAACAACCACTCTTCAAATGCGAGGTTCTTCACATAGAATGATCTTTTGGCTCTCAACCGTTGCTCTAATGCTTTCGAAGCTCAAATAGCTTCAAAGTGAAGGTAATTATAAGTAAATTACATGATTTGCAAGCCCGCGAACTCCCAAGATCAAGCAATTAACCGAAATGATAAGAAGCATTTTCAGAATTTGAAGTTCTTCCCTTTGGTTGATCTCATGGCCCACTAACACTTCTCTCGTCTTTCCCAAGAGCTAATAGCATCCACATGAAGCTAATTGAAAGAAAAATAGATGATTGGAAGCTCGTGAACTCCCATGATCATGTAATTAACCCAAATCGCAACAAACACTCTTAGAATAAGAGGTTCTTCACTTAGAATTATATAATGGCTCTCAACCGTTACTGTAATTAACCCAAATGGCAGCAACCACTCTTCAAATGCGAGGTTCTTCACATAGAATGATCTTTTGGCTCTCAACCGTTGCTCTAATGCTATCCAAGCTCAAATAACTTTAAATTGAAGGTAATTATGAGTAAATTACATGATTCGCAAGTCCGTGAACACTCAAGATCAATCAATTAACCGAAATAATAAGAAGCATTTTCATAATTTGAATTCCTCCCTTTGGTTGATCTCATAGCCCACTAACACTTCTCTAGTCTTTCCAAAGAGCTAATAGCATTGACGTGAAGGTAATTGAAAGAAAATTAGATGATTGCAAGCGCGTGAACTTCCATGATCATGTAATTAACCCAAATGGAAACAAACACTTTTAGAATGAGAGGTTCTTCACTTCGGATGATCTTATGCCTCTCAACCGTTGATCTCACACTTTCCAAGCTAAAATAGCTTGAAAGTGAAGGTAATTATAAGCACGTTACATGATTTCCAAACCCGTGAACTCCCAAGATCAAGCAATTAACCAAAAAGATAAGAAACATTCTCAGAATTTGAAGTTCTTCCTTTTGGTTGATCTCATGGCCCACTACCACTTCTCTCGTCTTTCCAAAGAGCTAATAGCATCAACTACAAGGTAATTGAAAGAAAATTAGATGGTTGCAAGCTCATGAACTCCCATGATCATGTAATTAACCCAAATGGCAACAAACACTCTTAGAATGAGAGGTTCTTCACTTAGAATTATATAATGGCTCTCAACCGTCATTGTAATTTACCCAAATGGTAACAACCACTCTTCGAATGCGAGGTTCTTCATTTATAATTATCTTTTCGCTCTCAACCGTAGCTATAATACGTTCCAAGCACAAATAGCTTCAAAGTGAAGGTAATTATAAGTAAATAACATGATTTCCGAGCCCGTGAACTCCCATGATCAAGTAATTAACCGAAATGATAAGAAGCATTCTTAGAATTGGATGTTCTTCCTTTTGGTTGATCTTGTGGCCCTCTACAACTTCTCTAATTTTTTGAAATATCTAATAGAATCAAAGGGAAGGTAATTGAAAGAAAAATAGATGATTGTAAGCTCGTGAACTCCCATGATCATGTAATTAACCCAAATGGCTACAAACACTCTTAGAATGGGAGGTTCATCACTTAGAATGATCTTATGGCTCACACCTGTTGCTCTAATACCTTCCAAACTCAAATAGCTTCAAAGTGAAGATACTTATAAGAAAATTACATGATTTTGAAGCCCGTGAACTCTCAAGATCAAGCAATTAACCGAAATGATAAGAAGTATTCTCAGAATAGGAAGTTCGTCGCTTTGGATGATGTTATGGCCCTCTAGTCTTTCCAAAAAGCTAATAGGATCAAAATGAAGGTAATTGAAAGCAAGTTATATGATTGCAAGCTCGCAAACTCCCATGATCAAGTAACGAACCTAAATGGCAACAAACACTCTTAGAATGAGAGGTTCTTCACTGAGAATGTTCTTATGGCTTTGAACCGTTGCACTAATATTTTCCAAGCTCTAATAGCTTCAAAGTGAAGGTAATTATAAGTAAATGACATGATTCTCAGGCCCGTGAACCCCCAAGATCAAGCAATCAACTGAAATGATAAGAAGAATTCTCATAATAGGAAGTTCCTCCCTTTGGTTGACTCATGGCTCCCTACCAATTCTCTAATCTTTCCAAAAAGCTAATAGGATCAAAGTGAAGGTAATTGAAAGCAAGTTACATGATTGCAAGCTCGTGAACTCCCATGATCAAGTAACTAACCCAAGTGGCATCAAACACTCTTAGAATGGGAGGTTATTCACTTAGAATGATCTTATGGCTCGCACCCGTTGCTCTAAAATTTTCCAAACTCAAATAGCTTCAAAGTGAAGGTAATTATAAGAAAATTACATGATTTATAAGCCTGTGAACTCCCAAGATCAAGCAATCAACCGAAATGATAAGAAGCATTCTCGGAATAGGAAGTTCATACCTTCGGTTGATCTTGTGGCCCCCTACCACTTCAATAATCTTTCCTAAGAGCTAATAGGATCAAAGTGAAGGTAATTGAAAGCAAGTTGCATGATTGCAAGCTCGTGAACTCCCATGATCAAGTAACTAACCCAAATGGCAACAAACACTCTTAGAATGGGAGGTTCTTGACATAGGATGATCTTATGGCTCTCAACCGTTGCTCTAATTCTTTCAATTCTCAAATAGCTTCAAAGTGAAGGTAAATATAAGTGAATTACATGATCTCCAAGTTTGTGAACTCCCAAGATAAAGTAACTAACCCAAATGGCAACAAACACTCTTCAAATGGAAGGTTCTTCACTTAGATTGATCTTTTGGCTCTCAATCGTTGCTCTAACACTTTCCAAGCTCAAATAGCTTCAAAGTGAAGGTAATTATAAGTAAAGTACATGATTCTCAAGCCTGTGAACTCCCAAGATCAAAGTGAAGGTAATTGAATGCAAATTAGATGATTGCTGGCTCATGAACTCCCATGATTTAGTAACTTACCAAAATTACAACAAACACTCTTAGAATGGGAGGTTCTTGACAAAGAATGATCATATGGCTCTCAACCGTTGCTCTAATTCTTTCCAAGCTCAAAAGCTTCGAAGTGAAGTAATTATAAGTAAATTACAGGATTTCCAAGTCCATGAACGCCAAAGATCAAGCAATTAACCGAAATAACAAGAAGCATTGTCAGAATTGGAAGTTCTTCCCTTTGGTTAATCTTATAGCCCTCTACCACCTCTCTAGTCTTTCCAAAGAGCTAATAGCATGAAAGTGAAGGTAATTGAGAGAAAATTAGATTATTGCAAGCTTGTGAACTCCCATGATAATGTTTAACCAAATTGGCAACAAACACTCTTAGAACAGGAGCTTCTTTACTTGTAATGATCTTATGGCTCTTAACCGTAGCTCTAATACTTTCCAAGCACAAATAACTTCAAAGTGAAGGTAATTATAAGTAAATAACATGATTTTCGAGCCCATGAACTCCCAAGATCAAGTAATTAACCAAAATGATAAGAAGCATTCTTAGAATTGGAAATTCTTCCTTTTGGTTGATCTTGTGGCCCTCTACAACTTCTGTAATTTTTTTGAAAGATCTAATAGAATCAAAGGGAAGGTAATTGACAGAAAAATAGATGATTGTAAGCTCGTGAACTCTCATTATTATGTAATTAACCCAAATGGCAATAAACACTCTTAGAATGGGAGGTTCTTCACTTAGTATGATCTTATTGCTCTCAACCGTAGCTATAATACTTTCAAGCACAAATAGCTTCAAAGTGAAGATAATTATAAGTAAATAACATAATTTCCGAGCCCGTGAACTGCCAAGATCAAATAGTTAACCAAAATGATAAGAAGCATTCTGAGAATTGAATGTTCTTCCCTTTGGTTGATCTTGTGGCCCTCAACCACTTCTCTAATCGTTCCAAAGAGGTAATAGGATGAAAGTGAAGGTAATTGAAAGAAAAATAGATGATTGAAAGCTCGTGAACTCCCATGATCAAGTATTTAACCCAAATGGCAACAAACACTCTTAGAATGGGAGGTTCTTCATTTAGAAAGATCTTATTACTCTCAACCGTTACTTCAATACTTTCCTAGCCGAAATAGCTTCAAAGTGAAGGTAATTATAAGTAAATTACATGATTTACAAGCCCGTGAACTCGCAAGATCAAGCAATTAACTCAAATGATAAATAGCATTGTCAGAATTGGATGTTCTTCCCCTTGGTTGATATTATAGCCCTCTACCACTTCTGTAATCTTACCAAAGAGCTAATAGCATGAAAGTGAAGGTAATAGATAGAAATTAGATGATTGCAAGCTCGTGAACTCCTATGATCATGTATTTAACCCAAATGGCAACAAAGACTCTTAAAATCAGAGATTCTTCACTTAGAATTATATAATGGCTCTCAACCGTTGCTCTAATTCTTTCTAAGCTCAAAATTTTGAAGGTGAAGGTAATTATAAGTAAATTACATGATTTCTAAGCCCTTGAACTCCCAAAATCAAACAATTAACTGAAATGATAAGAAGCATTCTCAGAATAGGAAGTTCCTCCCTTTGGGGTATCTTACGGCCCCCTACCGCTTCTCTAATCTTTCCAAACAACTAATTGGATCAAAGTGAAGGTAATTGAATGCAAATTAGATGATTGCAGGCTCATCAACTCCCATGATCATGTAACTTACCCAAATGGCAACAAACACTCTTAGAATGGGAGGTTCTTGACATAGGATGATCTTATGGCTCTCAACCGTTGCTCTAATTTTTTCAATTCTCAAATAGCTTCAAAGTGAAGGTAAATATAAGTGAATTACATGATCTCCAAGTTTGTGAACTCCCAAGATAAAGTAACTAACCTAAATGGCAACAAACACTCTTCAAAATAGGAGGTTCTTCACTTAGATTGATCTTTTGGCTCTCAATCGTTGCTCTAACACTTTCAAGCTCAAATAACTTCAAAGTGAAGGTTAACACAGGTGAATTACAAGATCTCTAAGCCCGTGAACTCCCAAGCTCAACCAATCAATTGAATTGATAAGAAGCATTCATGGACTTGGAAGTTCTTCCCTTTGGTTGATTTTGTGGCCCTCTACCACTTCTCTAATCTTTCCAAAGAGCTAGCATGAAATTGAAGATAATTGAAAGTAAATTAAATGGTTGCAAGCTTGTGAACTCCCATCATCATGTAATTAACCCAAATAGCAACATACACTCTTAGAATGGGAGGTTCTCCACTTAGAATTATATAATGGCTCTCAACCGTTGCTCTAATACTTTCCAAGCCCTAATAGCTTCAAAGTGATGGTCATTATAAGTAAATTATATGATTTACATGCGCATGAATACCCAAGATTAAGCAATTAATCGAAATGATAAGAAACATTCTCTGAATTGGAAACTATTCCCTTTGGTTGATCTTATGGCCACCTACCACTTCTCTAATATTTCCAAATAGCTAATAGGATCAAAGCGAAGGTAATTGAAAGAAAATTAAATGATTGCAAGCTTTTGAACTCCCATGATCAAGTAGCTAACCCAAATGGCAACAAACACTCTTAGAATGGGAGGTTCTTCAGTTAAAATGATCTTATGGCTCTGAACCGTTGCACTAATACTTTCCAAGCTCAAATAGCTTCAAAGTGAAGGAAATTATAAGGAAATGACATTATTTCTAAGCCCGTGAACTCCCAAAATAAAGCAATTAACCGAAAATATAAGAAGCATTCTCAGAATTGTAAGTTCTTCCTTTTGGTTGATCTTATGACCCTCTACCACTTCTCTAATCTTTCCAAAGAGCTAATAGGATCAAAGTGAAGGTAATTGAAAGCAAGTTACATGATTGCAAGCTCGTGAACTCCCATGATCAAGTAACTAACCCAAGTGGCATCAAACACTCTTAGAATGGGAGGTTATTCACTTAGAATGATCTTATGGCTCGCACCCGTTGCTCTAAAATTTTCCAAACTCAAATAGCTTCAAAGTGAAGGTAATTATAAGAAAATTACATGATTTATAAGCCTGTGAACTCCCAAGATCAAGCAATCAACCGAAATGATAAGAAGCATTCTCGGAATAGGAAGTTCATACCTTCGGTTGATCTTGTGGCCCCCTACCACTTCAATAATCTTTCCTAAGAGCTAATAGGATCAAAGTGAAGGTAATTGAAAGCAAGTTACATGATTGCAAGCTCGTGAACTCCCATGATCAAGTAACTAACTCAAATGGCAACAAACACTCTTAGAATGGGAGGTTCTTGACATAGGATGATCTTATGGCTCTCAACCGTTGCTCTAATTCTTTCAATTCTCAAATAGCTTCAAAGTGAAGGTAAATATAAGTGAATTACATGATCTCCAAGTTTGTTTACTCCCAAGATAAAGTAACTAACCCAAATGGCAACAAACACTCTTAAAATTGGGAGGTTCTTCACTTAGATTGATCTTTTGGCTCTCAATCATTGCTTAAACACTTTCCAAGCTCAAATAGCTTCAAAGTGAAGGTAATTATAAGTAAAGTACATGATTCTCAAGCCTGTGAACTCCCAAGATCAAAGTGAAGGTAATTGAATACAAATTAGATGATTGCTGGCTCATGAACTCCCATGATTGAGTAACTCACCCAAATGGCGACAAACACTCTTACAATGGGAGGTTCTTGATATAGAATGATCATATGGCTCTCAACTGTTGCTCTAATTCTTTCCAAGCTCAAAAGCTTCAAAGTGAAGTAATTATAAGTAAATTACAGGATTTCCAAGTCCATGAACGCCAAAGATCAAGCAATTAATCGAAATAATAAGAAGCATTATCAGAATTGGAAGTTCTTCCCTTTGGTTAATCTTATAGCCCTCTACCACCTATCTAATCTTTCCAATGAGCTAATAGCATGAAAGTGAAGGTAATTGAGAGAAAATTAGATGATTGCAAGCTCGTGAACTCCCATGATCATGTAATTAACCCAATTGGAACCAAACACTCTTAGAATGCGAGCTTCTTTACTTATAATGATCTTATGGCTCTCAACCGTAACTCTAATACTTTCCAAGCACAAATAGCTTCAAAGTGAAGGTAATTATAAGTAAATAACATGATTTCCGAGCCCGTGAACTCCCATGATCAAGTAATTAATCGAAATGATAAGAAGCATTCTTAGAATTGGATGTTCATCCTTTTGGTTGATCTTGTGGTCGTCTACAACTTCTCTAATATTTTGAAAGATCTAATAGAATCAAAGGGAAGGTAATTGAAAGAAAAATAGATGATTGTAAGCTCGTGAACTCCCATGATCATGTAATTAACCCAAATGGCAACACTCTTAGAATGAGAGGTTCTTCACTTAGCATGATCTTATCGCTCTCAACCGTAGCTATAATACTTTCCAAGCACAAATAGCTTCAAAGTGAAGGTAATTATAAGTAAATAACATGATTTTCGAACCCATGAACTCCCAAGATCAAGTAATTAACTGAAATGATAAGAATCATTTTGAGAATTGGAAGTTCTTCCATTTGGTTGATCTTGTGGCCCTCTACCACTTCTCTAATCATTCCAAAGAGGTAATAGGATGAAAGTGAAGGTAATTGAAAGAAAAATAGATGATTGAAAGCTTGTGAACTCCCATGATCAAGTATTTAACCCAATTAGCAACAAAGACTCTTAAAATAAGAGATTCTTCACTTAGAATTATATATTGGCTCTCAACCATTGCTCTAATACCTTCCAAGCCCGAATCACTTCAAAGTGAAGGTAATTATAAGAAATGATTTACAAACTTGAGAACTCCCAAGATCAAGCAATTAACTCAAATGATAAAAAGCGTTGTTAGAATTGGATGTTCTTCCCTTTGGTTGATCTTATGGCCCTCTACCACTTCTCTAATCTTTCCAAAGAGTTAATAAGATGAAAGTGAAGGTAATTAAAAGCAAATAAGGTGATTGCAAGCTCGTGAATTCCCATGATCATCTAATTAACCCAAATGGCAACAACCACTCTTTGAATGCGAGGTTCTTCACTTAGAATGATCTTATGATTGTCAATCATTACTCTAATACTTTCCAAGCTAAAATAGCTTCAAAGTGAAGGTGATTGTAAGCAAATTAGATGATCTCCAAGTCTGTGAACTCCCAAGATCAAGTAATTAACCCATTTGGCAACAAACACTCTTCGAATGCGAGGTTCTTCACTTAGAATACTCTTATGGCTCTCAACCATTGCTCTAATACTTTCCAAGCTCAAATAGCTACAAAGTGAAGGTAATTATAAGTGAATTACATGATCTCCAAGCCTGTGAACTCCCAAGCTCAAGCAATTAGCCGAAATGATAAGAAGCATTTTTACTTGGAAGTTCTTCCCTTTGGTTGATCTTATGGCCCTCTACCACTTCTCTAATCTTTCGAAACAGCTAATAGCATTGGAGTGAAGGTAATTGAATGAAAATTAGATGATTGGAAGCTCGTGAACTCCCATGATCATGTAATAACTCAAATGATAAGAAGCATTCTCAGAAATGGAAGTTCTTCCATTTGGTTCATTTTGTGGCCCTCTACCACTTCTCTAATCTTTCCAAAGAGCTAATAAGATCAAAGTGAAGGTAATTGAAAGAAAATTAGATGATTGCAAGCTCGTGAACTCGCATGATCATGTAATTAACCAAAATGGCAACAACCACTGTTCGAATGATAGGTTATTTACTTAGAATGATCTTATGGCACTCAACCGTTGCTCTAATACTTTCCAAGCTAAAATAGCTTCAAAGTGAAGGTGATTGTAAGTGAAATACATGATCTCCAAGCCTGTGAACTCCTAAGATCAAGTAATTAACCCAAATGGCAACAAACACTCTTTGAACGCGAGGTTCTTCACTTAGAATGATCTTATGTCTCTCAACAATTGCTTTAATACTTTCCAAATTCAAATAGCTTCAAAGTGAAGGTAATTATAAGTGAATTACATGATTTCCAAGCCTGTGAACTCCAAAGCTTAAGCAATTAACCGAAATGATAAGAAGCATTTTCTAACTTGGAAGTACCTCCCTTTGGTTGATCTTATGGCCCTCTACCACTTCTTTAATCTTTCCAAAGGCCTAATAGCATTGAAGTGAAGGTAATTGAACGAAAATTTGATGATTGGAAGCTTGTGAACTCGCATGATCATGTAATTAACCAAAATGGCAACAACCACTGCTCGAATGCGAGGTTCTTTACTTAGAATAATCTTATGGCACTCAACCGTTGCTTTAATACTTTCCAAACTAAAATAGCTTCAAAGTGAAGGTGATTGTAAGTGAAATACATGATCTCCAAGCCTGTGAACTCCCAAGATCAAGTAATTAACCCAAATGGCAACAAACACTCTTCGAATGTGAGGTTCTTCACTTAGAATAATCTTATGGCTCTCAAACATTACTCTAATACTTTCCAAGCTCAAATAGCTTCAAGGTGAAGGTAATTATAAGTGAATTACATGATCTCCAAGCCTGTGAACTCCTAAGCTCAAGCAATTAACCAAAATGATAAAAAGCATTTTAGACTTGGAAGTTCTTCCCTTTGGTTGATCTTATCTCCATCTACCACTTCTCTAACCTTTTCAAAGAGATAATAGCTTTGAAGTGAAGGTAATTGAACAAAAATTAGATGATTGGAAGCTCGTGAAATCCCATGATCATGTAATTAACCCAAATAATAAGAAGCATCTCAGAAATGGAAGTTCTTCCCTTTGGTTCATTTTATGGCCCTCTACCACTTCTCTAATCTTTCCAAAGAGCTAATAGGATCAAAATAAAGGTAATTGAAAGCAAATTAGATGATTGCAAGCTCGTGAACTCCGATGATCGAGTAACTAACCCAAATGGCAACAAACACTCTTAGAATGGGAGGTTCTTCACTTAGAATGATGTTATGGCTCTCAGTTGTTGCTCTAATACTTTCCAAGCTCAAATAGCTTCTAAGTGAAGGTAATTATACATAAATTATAAGATTTCCATTCTCGTGAACTCCCGAGATCAAGCAATTCACTCAAATGGTAAGAAGCATTCTCAGAATTGGAAGTTCTTCCCTTTGTTTGATCTTATGGCCGTCTACCACTTCTCTAATCTTTCTAAAGAGTTAATAAGATGAAAGTGAAGGTAATTGAAAGCAAATAAGGTGATTGAGAGCTCATGAATTCCCATCATCATGTAATTAACCGAAATGGCAACAACCACTCTTCGAATGCGAGGTTCATCACTTAGAATGATCTTATGGCTCTCAACCATTGCTCTAATACTTTCCAAGCTAAAATGGCTTCAAAGTGAAGGTAATTGTAAGTGAATTACATGATCTCCAAGCCTGTGAACTCCCAAGATCAAGTAACTAACCCAAATGGCAACAAACACTCTTAGAATAGGAGGTTCTTCACTTAGAATGATGTTATGGCTCTCAGCTGTTGCTCTAATACTTTCCAAGCTCAAATAGCTTCTAAGTAAAGGTAATTATAAGTAAATTATAAGATTTCCATTCTCGTGAACTCCCGAGATCAAGCAATTCGCTCAAATGGTAAGAAGCATTCTCAGAATTGGAAGTTCTTCCTTTTGGTTGATCTTATGGCCATCTACCACTTCTCTAATCTTTCAAAAGAGTTAATGGGATGAAAGTGAAGGTAACTAAAAGAAAATAAGGTGATTGAGAGCTCATGAATTCCCATCATCATGTAATTAACCTAAATGTCAACAACCACTCTTCGAATGTAAGGTTCATCACTTATAATGATCTTATGGCTCTCAACCGTTGCTCTAATACTTTCCAAGCTCAAATAGCTTTAAAGTAAAGGTAATTATAAGTAAATTACTTGATTTCCAAGCCTGTGAACTCCCAAGATCAAGCAATTAACCCAAATGATAAGAAACATTCTCAGATTTGGATGTTCTTATGGCCCTCTACCACTTCTCTATTCTTTCCAAAGAGCTAATAAGATCAAAGTGAAGGTAATTGAAAGAAAATTTGATGATTTCAAGCAAGTGAACTCCCAGATCGAGTAATTAACCCAAATGGCAACAAACACTCTCAAAATGGGAATGTTTTTGCTTAGAATGATCATGTTGTTCTCAACCACTAGTCTAGTCTTACGACAAGTATTAATTGGAGCAAAATGATGATAGTTACAAGTAAAATATATGATTGGCATGCTCATGAACTCCCAAGGTCAAATAATTAACCCTAATCGCAACAAACATTCTTAGAATGGGAGGTTCTTCAATTAGAATGATCTTTTGGATCTCAACGGTTGCTCTAATTCTTTCCAAGCTCAAATAGCTTCAAAGTGAAGCTAATTATAAGTAAATTACATGATTTCCAAGCCCGTGAACTCCCAAGATCAAGCAATTAACCGAAATGATAAGAAGCATTCTTAGAATTGGAAGTTCTTCCCTTTGGTTGATCTTATGGCCCTCTACAACTTCTCTAATCTTTCCAAAGAGCTAATAGGATCAAAGGTAAGGTAATTGAAAGAAAGATAGATGATTGAAAGCTCGTGAACTCCCATGATCATGTAATTAACCCAAATGGCAACAAAGACTCTTAGAATGGGAGGTTCTTCACTTAGAATGATGTTACAGCTTTCAACCGTAGCCATAATACTTTCCAAGCTCAAATAGCTTCAAAGTGAAGGTAATTATAAGTAAATTACATGATTTCCAAGCCCATGGACTCCCAAGATCAAGCAATTAACCGAAATGATAAGAAGCATTCTCACAATTGGAAGTCCTTCCCTTTAGTTGATCTTATGGCCCTCTACAAATTCTCTAATCTTTCCAAAGAGCTAATAGGATCAAAGGCAAGGTAATTGAAAGAAAAATACATGATTAGAAGCTCGTGAACTCCCATGATCATGTAATTAACCTAAATGGAAACAAACACTCTAAGAATGAGAGGTTCGTCACTTAGAACGATCTTGTGGCTCTCAACCGTAGCTATAATAGTTTCCAAGCTGATTTAGCTTCAAAGAGAAGGTAATTATAATAGAATTACATGATTTCCAAACCCATGAACTCCCAAGATCAAGCAATTAACTGAAATGATAAGAAGCTTTCTCAAAATTGGAAGTTCTTCCCTTCCGTTGATCTTATGGCCCTCTACAACTTCTCTAATCGTTCCAAAGAGCTAATAGGATCAAAGGGAAGGTAATTGAAAGAAAAATAGATGATTGCAAGCTCTTGAACTCCCATGATCATGTAATTAATCAAAATGGCAACAAAGACTTTTAGAATGGGAGGTCATTCACTTAGAATGATCTTACTACTCTCAACCGTTGCTCTAATACTTTCCAAGCCCAAATAGCTTCAAAGTGAAGGTAATTATAAGTAAATTACATGATTTCCAAGCCCGTGAACACCCAAGATAAAGCAATAAACCGAAATGATAAGAAGCATTCTCAGAATTGGAAGTTCTTCCCTTCGGTTTATCTTATGGCCCTCTACCACTTCTCTAATCTTTCTAAAGAGCTAATAGAATCACAGTGAAGGTAATTGAAAGCAAATTAGATGATTGGAAGCTCATGAACTCCCATGATTATAAGTAAATGATCTTATGGCTCTCAACTGCTACTCCAATACCTTCCAAGCTGAAAAAGCTTCAAAGCAAAGGTAATTATAAGTAAATTACATGATTTCCAAGTCCGTGAACTCCCAAGATCAAGTAATTAACCGAAATAATAAGAAGCATTCTCAGAATTTTAAGTTCTTCCCTTTGATTGATCTTGTGGCCCTCTACAACTTCTTTAATTTTTCGAAAGAGCTAATAGGATCTAAGGGAAAGTAATTGAAAAAAAAAAAAGATGATTGTAAGCTTGTGAACTCCCATGATCATATAATTAACCCAAATAGCAACAAAAATTCTTAGAATGGGAGGTTCTTCACTTAGAATTATATAATGGCTCTCAATAATTGCTCTAATACCTTCCAAGCCTGAATAGCTTCAAAGTGAAGGTAATTATAAGTAAATTATATGATTTACAAGCCTGTGAACTCCCAAGATCAAGCAATTAACTCAAATGATAAAAAGCATTGTCAGAATTGAATGTTCTTTCCTTTGGTTGATCTTATGGCCCTCTACCACTTCTCTAATCTTTCCAAAGAGTTAATAGGATGAAAGTGAAGGTAATTAAAAGCAAATAAGGTGATTGCAAGCTCGTGAATTCCTATGATCATCTAATTAACCCAAATGGCAACAACCACTCTTCGAATGCGAGGTTCTTCACATAGAATGATCTTATGGCTCTCAACTATTGCTCTAATACTTTCCAAACTCAAATAACTTGAAAGTGATGATAATTATAAGTAAATTACATGATTCTCAAGCCTGTGAACTCCTAAGATCAAGCAATCATCCAAAAGAAGAAAAAGCATTCTCAAATAAAGAAGTTCCTCCCTTTGGTTGATCTTATGGCTCTCTACCACTTCTATAATCTTTCCAAAGAGCTAATAGGATCAAAGTGAAGGTAATTGAATGCAAATTAGATGATTGTAGGCTCATGAACTCCCATAATCAAGTAACTCACCCAAATGGCAACAAACACTCTTAGAATGGGAGGTTCTTGACATAGAATGATCTTATAGCTCTCAACTGTTGCTCTAATTCTTTCCAAGCTCAAAAAGCTTGAAAGTGAAGTTAATTATAAGTCAATTACATGATTTCTAAGCCCGTGAACTCTCAAGATCAAGCAATTAACCGAAATGATAAGAAGCATTCTTAGAACTGGAAGTTCTTCCCCTTGGTTGATCTTATAGCCCTCTACCACTTCTCTAATCATTCCAAAAAGCAAATAGGATCAAAGGGATGGTAATTGATAGAAAAATATATGACTGGAAGCTCGTGAACTGCCATGATCATGTAATTAACCCAAATCGCAACAAACACTCTTAGAATGGGAGGTTCTTGACTTAGAATGATCTTATAGCTCTCAACTGTTGCTCTAATTCTTTCCAAGCTCAAAAAGCTTGAAAGTGAAGTTAATTATAAGTCAATTACATGATTTCCAAGCCCGTGAACTCTCAAGATCAAGCAATTAACCGAAATGATAAGAAGCATTCTTAGAACTGGAAGTTCTTCCCCTTGGTTGATCTTATAGCCCTCTACCACCTCTCTAATCTTTCCAAAGAGCTAATAGCGTAAAAATGAAGGTAATTGAAAGAAAATTAGATGTTTGTGAGCTCGTGGACTCCCACGATCATCTAATTAACCCAAATGGAACCAAACACTCTTAGAATGGGAGGCTCTTTACTTACAATGATCTTATGGCTCTCAACCGTTACTTTAATTATTTCCAAGCTAAAAAAGCTTGAAAGTGAAGGTAATTATAAGTAAATTACATGATTTCTAAGCCTGTGAACTCCCAAGATCAAGTAACTAACCCAAATTGCGACAAACACTCTTCAAATGTGAGGTTCTTCACTTAGAATGATCTCATGGCTCTCAACCATTGCTCAAACACTTTCCAAACTCAAATAGCTTCAAAGTGAAGGTAATTATAGTAGAATTACATGATTTCCAAGCCCATGAACTCCCAAGATCAAGCAATTAACTAAAATGATAAGAAGCATTCTCAGAATTGGAAGTGCTTCCTTTTGTTGATCATATGGCCTTCTGCCACTTCTCTAATCTTTCCAAAGAGCTAATAGCATGAAAGTGAAATTAATTGAAAGAAAATTAGATGATTGGAAGCTCGTGACCTCCCATGATCATGTAATTAACCAAAATGGCAACAAACACTCTTAGAATGGGAGATTCTTCACTTAAAATGATCTTATGGCTCTCAACCGTTGCTCTAATACTTTCTATGCTCAAATAGCTTCAAAGTGAAGGTTATTATAAGTGAATTACATGATTTCCAAGCTCGTAAACTCTCAAGATCAAGTAGTCAACTCAAATGATAAGAAGCATTCACAGAATTGGAAGTTCTTCCCTTTAGTTGATCTTATGGCCCTCTACCACTTCTCTAATCTTTCCAAAGAGGTAATAGGATCAAAGTGATGGTAATTGAAAGCAAATAATGTGATTGCAAGCTCGTTAACTCCCATGATTATGTAATTAACCCAAATGGCAACAAACACTCCTAGAACGGGAGGTTCTTTACTTGGAATGATCTTGTGGCTCTCAACTGTTGCTCTAATACTTTCCAAGCCCTAATAGCTTCAAAGTGAAGGAAATTGTAGGTAAAGTACATGATTTGCTAGCTCGTGAACTCTCAAGATCAAGCAATTAACTTGAATGATAAGAAACATTATCAAAAATGGAAGTTCTTCACTTTTGTTCATTTTATGGCCCTCTGCCACTTCTCTAATCTTTCCAAAGAGCTAATAGGATCAAAGTTAAGGTAATTGAAAGCAAATTAGATGATTGCAAGCTCATGAACTTCCATGATCAAGTAACTAACCCAAATGGCAACAAACACTTTTAGAATGGGAGGTTCTTTACTTAGAATGATGTTATGGCTCTCAGCTATTGCTCTAATACTTTCCAACCTCAAATAGCTTCAAAGTGAAGGAAATTCTAAGTAAATTACATGATTTCCAAGCTCGTGACCTCCCAAGATCAAGCAATTAAACGAAATGATAAGAAACATTCTTTGCATTGGAAGTTCTTCACTTTTTGTTGATTTTATGGCCCTCTACCACTTCTCTAATCTTTCCAAAGATCTAATAGGATCAAAGTGAAGGTAGTTGAAAGCAAGTTTGATGATTGCAAGCTCATGAACTCCCATGATCATGTAATTAACCCAAATGGCAACAAACACTCTTAGAGTGGGAGGTTCTTCACTTAAAATGATCTTATGGCTCTCAACCGTTACTCTAATACTTTCCAAGCTCAAATAGCATTGAAGCGATGGTAATTATAAGTAAATTACTTAATTTCAAGGATCGTGAACTCACAAGATTACGCAATTAACCTAAATGGTAAGAAGCATTCTCAGAATTGGAAGTTCGTCTCTTTGGTTGATCTTATGGACCTCTACCACTTCTCTAATCTTTCGAAAGAGCTAATAGGATCAAAGTGAAGGTGATTGAAAGAAAATTAGATGATTGCAAGCTCGTGAACTCCCCTAATCATGTAATTAACCCAAAAGGCAATACACATTCTTAGAATGGGAGGTTCTTCAATTAGAATGATCTTTTGGCTCTCAACCATTGCTCTAATTCTTTCCAAGCACAAATAGCTTCAAGGCTAGTGAACTCCCTAGATCAAGCAATTAACCGAAATAATAAGAAGCATTCTCAGAATTGGACGTTCTTCAATTTGGTTGATGTTATGGCCCTATGCCACTTCTCTAATCTTTCGAAAGAGCTAATAGGATCGAAGTGAAGGTAATTGAAAGAAAATTAGATGATTGCAAGTTCTTGAACTCCCATGATCAAGTAAGTAACCCAAATGGCAACAAACACTTAGAATGGGAGGTTCTTAACTTAGAATTATCTTATTTCTCTCAACCATTGCTCTAATACTTTACAAGCTCAAATAGCTTCACAGTGAAGGTAATTATAAGTAAATTACATGATTTCCAAGCCCGTAAACTCCCAAGATAAAGCAATTAACCATGGTCATATTTTTGTTTGGGAAGCATCATATCAACAACCGAGAGCCACGGGATCAATCTAAGTGGAGAACTTCCCATTTTAAGAGAGTCCGTCCCCATTTGGGATGGGACGACCACACGAGCTTGTAAATCCTTAAATTTACTCATAGCTATCTCTATTTTGAAGCTACTAGCACCGGGGAACGATTACGGTGATGTTTGAGAATGACAGTGCCATCCCAAGTGAAGAACCCCCCGTTCTAAGGATGTTTGTGGATGAATTGATTGATCTCAGGTGCTCGCGAGCTCGCAAATCAACTTATTTAGCTGTAATTACCTTCCTTTTTATCCTATTAGCACTTGGGAAAGGTCCGACTAACGATTGAGGGCATCGGATTGGTTTAAGTGAAGAACTTCCCCTTTTAAGAGTGTTCATTGCCATTCGGGATGGTTGCCCCATCTTAGGAGTGCACAGGCTCGCAAATTACTCGATTTGCCTATGATTATCTTCATTTTGAAGCCACTAGCACTTGGGAAGAGATTAGAGCCATGATGGAACCAAGATCATCACTCTAAGTGAATGACTCCCCATTCTAAAACTTATTTGCCGCCATTTGAGCTCATTTCCTAGTCTCGAGAGTTCTTGAGCTCGTGAATTGCCTAACTTGCCTGTAGTTGTCTTCATTTTCATCCTACTAGTGCCCATGAGAGATTAGATCATTGATTGAGCACCACGAGATCCTTCTGAGTGAAGGAGTGCCCATTCTAAGGGTGTTTGTTTGTTGCTCGATCATGGGAGAGTTTGGGAGCTTGCAAGTCGCCCAGTTTGCTTCCTATCACCTTCATCTCAATCATATTTTTGTTTAGGAAGCATCATATCAACAACCGAGAGCCACAGGATCAATCTGAGTGAAGAACTTCCCATTTTAAGAGAGTCCATCCCCATTTGGGATGGGACGACCGCACGAGCTTGTAAATCCTTAAATTTACTCATAGCTATCTCTATTTTGAAGCTACCGACACCGGGGAACGATTACGGTGATGTTTGAGAACAATGAAAATCACTTACATATAAATTAGATGATTTACAAGCTCATGAGCTCCGGAAATCAAGCTATTGACCCAAATAGTGAGAAACATTCTCAGAACGAGGAGTTTTCCTCTTGGAATGACCTCGTGGCTCTCAATCATTGCACTAATCCTTTCCAAGTACTAGCAGCATAGAAATGAAGGCAATTGTGAATAAATTGGATGATTTGTGAGCTGGTGAGCTCCTAAGATCAAGCAAACTAACCCAAATGCCGATAGACATCCATGAAAGGGAAGTTCTTCCTTAAAATGGTCTTTGTGGCACTTGACCATTGGTCTAATCTTTCCCGAGTGCTTATAGCATCCGGATGAAGATAATTATGGGTAAATCAAATGATTTACAAGCTCACGAGCTATGGAGATCAAGCAATCAAACCAAATGGTGACAAGCATTCCTAGAATGATCTTATGGCTCACAAGAGTTGGCCTAATCTTTTTAGGGTACTAATAGGATTGATGGAGGTGATTACGAGAAAGTTAGGTGATTTTCTAGGTCGTTAACTTCCAAGATCAACCGATCAGCCTAAATTGCAACAAACATTCTTAGAATGGGAAATTCTTCACTTAAAATGACCTTATGTGTCTCAATCATTGCACTAATCTCTCCCGAGTGCCGATAGCATCAAAATGAAGATCATCATAAGTAAATTAGCCAGTTTGCAAGCTCGTGAACTCCTAAGGTTAAGTGATTAACCCAGATGGCGACGGATATTCTTAGAATGGGAAGTTCTTCCTTTAGAAGGATCTTGTGGCACCGAACTATTACTCTAATCTTTCCCCGGCATTAATGGCATCTGAAAGAAGATAATCACGAGCGAATCAGGCGATTTGCAAGCTCATGGACTCTAAAGACCAAGCAATTAACCCAAATGGAGACACACGTTCCTAGAATGGCAATTCCTTCTCTCAGAATGATCTTATGGCTCTCAACTGTTACACTAGTCTTTTGCATGTACCACTAGCATCAAAATGGAGACACTTACATATAAATTAGATGATTTAGAAGCTCATGAGTCTCGAAAATCAAGCTATTGACCCATATGGCGAGAAACATTCTCAGAACGAGGAGTTTTCCTCTTGGAATGACCTCGTGGCTCTCAATCATTGCACTAATCCTTTCCGAGTACTAGCAGCACAGAAATGAAGACAATTGTGAATAAATTGGATGATTTGCGAGCTGGTGAGCTCCTAAGATCAAGCAAACTAACCCAAAGGTTGATAGACATCCATGAAAGGGAAGTTCTTCCTTAAAATGGTCTTTGTGGCACTCGATCGTTGGTCTAATCTTTCCCAAGTGCTGATAGCATCCGGATGAAGATAATTATAGGTAAATAAGATGATTTACAAACTCATGAGCTATGGAGATCAAGCGATCAAACCAAATGGTGACGAGCATTCCTAGAATGATCTTATGGCTCTCGGGAGTTGGCCTAATCTTTTTAAGGTACTAATAGGATCGATGGAGGTGATTACAAGCAAGTTAGGCGATTTTCTAGGTCGTTAACTTCCAAGATCAACCGATCAGCCTAAATTGCAACAAACGTTCTTAGAATGGGAAGTTCTTCACTTAGAATAACTTTACGAGTCTCAATCGTTGCACTAATCTCTCCCGAGTGCCGATAGCATCAAAATGAAGATGATTGTAAGTAAATTAGCCGGTTTGCAAGCTCGTGAACTCCTAAGGTTAAGTGATTAACCCAGATGGCGACGGATATTCTTAGAATGGAAGTTCTTCCCTTAGAAGGATCTTGTGGCACCGAACCATTACTCTAATCTTTCCCCGACATTAATGGCATCTGAAAGAAGATAATCGAGAGCGAATCAGGCGATTTGCAAGCTCATGGACTCCAAAGGCCAAGCAATTAACCCAAATGGGGACATGCGTTCCCAGAATGGTAATTCCTTCTCTCGAAATGATCTTATGGCTCTCCACCGTTACACTAGTCTTTCGCATGTACCATTAGCGTCAAAATGAAGACACTTACATGTAAATTAGATGATTTACAAGCTCATAAACTCCGGAAATCAAGCTATTGACCCAAATGGTGAGAAACATTCTTAGAACGAGGAGTTTTCCTCTTGGAATGACCTTGTGGCTCTCAATCATTGCACTAATCCTTTCTTAGTACAATTAGCATAAAAATGAAGACAATTTTGAATATATTGGATGATTTGCGAGCTGGTGAGCTCCTAAGATGAAGCAAACTAACCCAAATGCCGAATTCCTAGAATGATCTTGTGGCTCTTGAGAGTTGGCCTAATCTTTTCAAGGTACTAATAGGATCGATGGAGGTGATTACGAGCAAGTTAGGTGATTTTCTAGGTTGTTAACTTCCAAGATCAACCGATCAACCTAAATTGCAACAAACATTCTTAGAATGGGAAGTTCTTCACTCAGAATGACCTTACGAGTCTCAATTGTCGCACTAATCTCTCCCGAGTGCTGATAGCATCAAAATGAAGATGATTGTAAGTAAATTAGCCGATTTGCAAGCACGTGAACTCCTAAGGTTAAGTGATTAACCTAGATGGCGACGGATATCCTTAGAATGGGAAGTTCTTCCTTTAGAAGGATCTTGTGGCACCGAACCATTACTCTAATCTTTCCCTGGCATTAATGGCATATGAAAGAAGATAATCGCGAGTGAATCAGGCGATTTGCAAGCTCATGGACTCCAAAAGACAAGCAATTAACCCAAATGGGGACACGCATTCCTAGAATTAGGGGTGTCAACGGGTCGGGTTGGGTCAGGTCTTGATGTTACCCGACCTGACCCGAACAATAAGGGTCAAGTCATTTGACCCGACCCGACCCGACTCGAAATGCATAAAACATTAAACAAAAAAACAGGTCGGTTCGGTTCGGGTCGGGTCGGGTTTCGGGTTTTTTTATTAAAAAATATTACAATTTTTTAATAAAAAATATTATAAAGGGAATTCGAAATACTCTTACATGACTTTGCGAGACCTCATCCAACCCGTCCGTGAACCGTGATGCCGCGAGGCCCCGTCCAACCCATTTGTGAACCGTGATGTCTCGTCCAACCCATTCATGAACCGTGACGCCGCGAGGCCTCGTCCAACCCGTCCGTGAACCGTGACGCCACGAAACCTCGTCTAACCCGTCCGTGAACATCTCCGTAGACAGATAGTTTTTTAATAAAAAATTATGAAGGAATTCGAAATGTTCTTACGTGACGTCGTGAGGTCTCGTCCAACTCATCCGTGAACATCTCCGCAGACAGATAATTTTTTAATAAAAAATATGACAAAGGGAATTCGAAATGCTTTTACGTGACGCTGCAAGATCTCGTCCGACTTGTTCGTAAACATCTCCGCAAATAGATAATACTCCCTCCTCTAAAGTTCTGCGTTGGCCTCGAAAAAGAAGCAAATCATATGGAAGATGGAGAGAGGGAGAGGGAGAGGGGAGAGAGATTGATGGGGGCTGACTTGAGAGGCGACGACGACGAACCCGTGAGATGAGACGTGCTGGATGAGTTGCGAATATAAGGAGTTGTAGAGGAGATAACTTGGGTGGGTGTGTTTGGGTTGAAACCTTTAATGTGTTTGTGTTGGAACATTGTTCCGACCCTGTCTTAACCCAAAACATGTATTCCATTTGTATTTACAATTGTTACCCAAACAATATTAAGACTCGAAACATGTACTATACTTATTTCGTGTTCGGGTCGTGTTCGAGTCGTGTTCATATTGGGTTGGATAGGTTTTTTTGACACCCCTACCTAGAATGGCAATTCCTTCTCTCGGAATGATCTTATGGCTCTCAACCATTACACTAGTCTTTCGCATGTACCATTAGCATCAAAATGAAGACACTTACATATAAATTAGATGATTTACAAGCTCATGAACTCCAGAAATCAAGCTATTGACCCAAATGGTGAGAAATATTCTCAAAACGAGGAGTTTTCCTCTTGGAATGACCTCGTGGCTCTCAATCATTGCACTGATCCTTTCCGAGTACTAGCGGCATAAAAATGAAGACAATTGTGAATAAATTGGATGATTTGCTAGCTGGTGAGCTCCTAAGATCAAGCAAACTAACCCAAATGCTGAGTTCCTAGAATGATCTTATGGCTCTCGAGAGTTGGCCTAATCTTTTCAAGGTACTAATAGGATCGATGGAGGTGATTACGAGCAAGTTAGGTGATTTTCTTGGTCGTTAACTTCCAAGATCAACCGATCAGCCTAAATTGCAACAAACGTTCTTAGAAATGGAAGTTCTTCACTTAGAATAACCTTACGAGTCTCAATCGTTGTAGTAATCTCTCCCAAGTGTTGATAGCATCAAAATGAAGATGATCGTAAGTAAATTAGTAGGTTTGCAAGCACGTGAACTCCTAAGGTTAAGTGATTAACCCAAATGGCGACGAATATTCTTAGAATGGGAAGTTCTTCCCTTAGAAGGATCTTGTGGCACCGAACCATTACTCTAATCTTTCCCCAACATTAATGGCATCTGAAAGAAGATAATCGCGAGCGAATCAGGCGATTTGCAAGCTCATGGACTCCAAAGACCAAACAATTAACCCAAATGGGAACACGCGTTCCTAGAATGGCAGTTCCTTCTCTCGGAATGATCTTATGGCTCTCAACCATTACACTAGTCTTTCACATGTACCATTGGCATCAAAATGAAGACACTTACAGATAAATTAGATGATTTACAAGCTCATGAACTTCGGAAATCAAGCTATTGACCCAAATGGTGAGAAACATTGTTAGAATGAGGAGTTTTCCTCTTAGAATGACCTCGTGGCTCTCAATCATTGCACTAATCCTTTCTCAGTACTAGCAGTGTAAAAATGAAGACAGTGGTGAATAAATCGGATTATTTGTGAGCTTGTGAGCTCCTAAGATCAAGCAAACTGACCCAAGTATCCATGAAAGGGAAGTTCTTCCTTAAAATGGCCTTGTGGCACTCGACCGTTGGTCTAATCTTTCCCAAGTGCTGATAGCATCCGGATGAACATAATTATAGGTAAATCAAATGATTTGCAAGCTCATGAGCTATGGAGATCAAGCAATCAAACTAAATGGTGACGGGCATTCTTAGAATGATCTTATGGCTCTCAAGAGTTGGCCTAATCTTTTCAAGGTACTAATAGGATCGATGGAGGTGATTACGAGCAAGTTAGGCGATTTTCTAGGTCGTTAACTTCCAAGATCAACCGATCAACCTAAATTGCAACAAACGTTCTTATAATGGGAAGTTCTTCACTTAGAATGACCTTACGAGTCTCAATCGTTGCACTAATCTCTCTCGAGTGCTAATAGCATCAAAATGAAGATGATTGTAAGTAAATTAGCCGGTTTGCAAGCTCGTGAACTCCTAAGGTTAAGTGATTAACCTAGATGGCGACGGATATTCTTAGAATGGAAAGTTCTTCCCTTAGAAGGATCTTGTGGTACTGAACCATTACTCTAATTTTTCCCCGGCATTAATGGCATCTGAAATATGATAATCGCGAGTGAATCAAGCGATTTGCAAACTCATGGACTCCAAAGACCAAGCAATTAATCCAAATGGGGACACGCGTTCCTAGAATGGTAATTCCTTCTCTCCGAATGATCTTGTGGCTCTCAGCCTTTACACTAGTCTCTCGCATGTACCATTGGCATCAAAATGAAGACACTTACATATAAAGTAGATAATTTACAAGCTCATGAACTCCGGAAATCAAGCTATTGACCCAAATGGTGAGAAACATTGTTAGAACGAGGAGTTTTCCTCTTAGAATGACCTTGTGGCTCTCAATTGTTGCACTAATGCTTTCCAAGTATTAGCAACATAAAAATGAAGACAATTGTGAATAAATTGGATGATTTGCGAGCTAGTGAGCTCCTAAGATCAAGCAAACTAACCCAAATGCCGACAAACATCCATGAAAGGGAAGTTCTTCCTTAAAATGGCCTATTTATCCATAATTATCTTCATTTTTATGCAATTAGTACTTCGAAAAGATTAGTGTAATGATTGAGAGCTATCAGGTCATTCTAAGAGGAAAACTTCTCATTTTAAGAATGTTTCTCACCATTTAGGTTAATTGCTTGATTTCCAGAGTTCATAAGCTTGTAAATCATCTAATTTATATGTATGTGTCTTCATTTTAATGCTGACGGTACATGCAAAAGACTAGTGTAATGGTTGAGAGCTATAAGATAATTCTGAGAAAAGAAATTGCCATTCTAGGAACATTTGTCCCCATTTAGGTTAATTGCTTGATTTTTGGAGTCATGGGCTTGCAAATCATCTAATTCACTCATGATTATCTTCATTTAGATTCTATCAATACCGGGGAAAGATTAGAGTATTGGTTTGATGCCATAAGATCCTTCTAAGAGAAGAACTTCCCATTCTAAGAATATTTGTTGCCATCTGGGTTGATTACTTAATATCAAGAGTTCACGAGCTTGCAAACTGGCTAATTTATTTAAGATCATCTTCATTTTGATGTTATTAGTACTCAAGAGAGATTAGCGCAATGATTGAGACTCGTAATGTTATTCTAAGTGAAGAACTTTCCATTCTAAGAACGTTTGTTGCAATTTAGGCTAATTGGTTGATCTTGGAAGTTAATGACCTAGAAAATTGTCTAACTTACTTATAAACATCTTCATTGATCCTATTAGTACCTTGAAAAGATTAGGGCAATTCTTGAGAGCCACAAGATCATTCTAAGGGAAGAACTTCCCATCCTAACAATACTTGTCACCATTTAGTTTAATCGCTCGATCTCCATAGCTCATGAGCTTGGAAATCATCTAATTTACTTATAATTATCTTCATCTAGATGCTATTAGTACTTGGAAAAGATTATACCAATGACCGAGTGCCACAAGACCATATTTAGGAAGAACTTCCCTTTCATGGATGTTTGTTGATATTTGGGTTAGTTGCTTGATCTTAGGAGTTCACTAGCTTGCAAATCATCCAATTTATTCACAATTATCTTCATTGTTATGCTATTAGTACTTGGAAAGGATTAGTGTAATGATTACGAGCTATCAGGTCATTCTAAGAGGAAAACTTCTCATTCTAAGAATGTTTCTCACCATTTGGGTTACTAACTTCACTTTCGGAGTTCATGAGCTTGTAAATCATCTAATTTATATGTAAGTGTTGTCATTTTGCTGCTAACGGTACATGCGAAAGACTAGTGTAATAGTTGAGAGCCATAAGATCATTTTAAGAGAATTGCCATTCTAAGAACATTTGTCCCTGTTTGGGTTAATTTCTTGATCTTTGGAGTTCATGAGCTTGTAAATAATGCTAAGTCACTGATGATTATCTTCATTTAGATGTTATCAATGCTAGGGAAAGATTAGAGTAATGGTTCAATGCCATAAGATCCTTCTAAGGGAAGAACTTCCCATTCTAAGAATATTTGTTGCCATCTAGGTTAATCACTCAATCTTAGGAGTTCACGAGCTTGCAAATCGGCTAATTTATTTACAATCATCTTCATTTTGATGCTATTAGCACTCAAGAGAGATTAGTGCAATGATTGAGACTTGTAAAGTTATCCTATGTGAAGAACTTCCTATCTAAGAACATTTGTTGCAAGTTAGGCTAATTAGTTGATCTTGGAAGTTAACAACCTAGAAAATCATCTAACTTACTTATAATCACCTTCAATGATCCTATTAGTACCTTGAAAAGATTAGGGCAACTCTTGAGAGCCATAAGATCATTCTAAGCAAAGAACTTCCCATTCTAATAATATTTGTCACCATTTGGTTTAATCGCTCGATCTCCATAACTCATGACCTTAGAAATCATCGAATTTACTTATAATTATCTTCATTTGGATGCTATTAGTACTTGGGAATGATTAGACCAATGGTTGAGTGCCACAAGACCATTTTAAGGAAGAACTTTCCTTTCATGGATGTTTGTCGGCATTTGGGTTAGTTGCTTGATCTTAGGAGTTCACCAGCTTGCAAATCATCCAATTTATTCACAATTATCTTCAGTTTTTTGCAATTAGTACTTGGAAAGGATTAGTGTAATGATTGAGAGCCATCAGGTCATTCTAAGAGGAAAACTTCTCATTTTAAGAATGTTTCTCACCTTTCGGGTTAATAGCTTGATTTCCATAATCATAAGCTTGTAAATCATCTAATTTATATGTATGTGTCTTCATTTTGATGTTGACAATACATGCGAAAGACTAGTGTAATGGTTGAGAGCCATAAGATCATTCTGAGAGAAGGAATTGCCATTCTAGGAACATTTGTCCCCATTTGGGTTAATTGCTTGATTTTTGGAGTTCATGAGCTTGCAAATCATCTAATTCACTCATGATTATCTTCATTTGGATTCTATCAGTGCCGGGGAAAGATTAGAGTAATGGTTCAATGCCATGAGATCCTTCTAAGGGAAGAACTTCCTATTCTAAGAATATTTGTTGCCATCTAGGTTAATTACTTAATCTCAGGAGTTCACAAGCTTGCAAACCGGCTAATTTATTTATGATCATCTTTATTTTGATGTTATTAGTACTCAAGAGAGATTAGCGCAATGATTGAGACTCGTAAGGTTATTCTAAGTGAAGAACTTCCCATTTTAAGAACGTTTGTTGCAATTTAGGCTAATTGGTTGATCTTGGAAGTTAATGACCTAGAAAATCATCTAACTTACTTATAATCATCTTCATCATCCTATTAGTACCTTGAAAAGATTAGGGCAACTCTTGAGAGCCATAAGATCATTATAAGCGAAGAACTTTCCATTCTAACAATACTTGTTACAATTTGGTTTAATCACTTGATCTCCATAGCTCATGAGCTTGGAAATCATCTAATTTACTTATAATTATCTTCATCTGGATGTTATTAGTACTTGGGAAAGATTAGACCAATGGCCGAGTGCCACAAGACCATTTTAAGGAAGAACTTCCCTTTCATGGATGTTTGTTGGCATTTGGGTTAGTTGCTTGATCTTAGGAGTTCACCAGCTTGTAAATCATCCAATTTATTCACAATTATCTTCATTTTTATGCTATTAGTATTTGGAAAGGATTAGTGTAATGATTGAGAGCCATCGGGTCATTTTAAGAGGAGAACTTCTCATTCTAAGAATGTTTCTCACCATTTGGGTTATTAGCTTGATTTTCGGAGTTCATGAGCTTGTAAATCATCTAATTTATATGTAAGTGTCCTCATTTTGATGCTAATAGTACATGCGAAAGACTAGTGTAATGGGTGAAAGCCATAAGATCATTCTAAGAGAAGGAATTGCCATTCTAGGAACATTTGTCACCATTTGGGATAATTGCTTGATCTTTGGAGTTCATGAGCTTGCAAATCACCTAATTCACTTATGATTATCTTCATTTAGATGCTATGAATGCCGGGGAAAGATTAGAGTAATGGTTCAATGCCATATGATCTTTCTAAAAGAAGAACTTCCCATTCTAAGAATATTTGTTGCCATCTGGGTTAATTACTTAATCTTAGGAATTCATGAGCATGCAAACCGGTTAATTTATTTACAATCATCTTCATTTTGATGCTATTAGTACTCAAGAGAGATTAGTGCAATGATTGAGACTTGTAAGATTATTCTAAGTGAAGAACTTCCCATTCTATTGATCGTTGGAGTTCATGAGCTTGCAAATCACCTAATTCACTCATGATTATCTTCATTTAGATGCTATAAATGCCGGGGAAAGATTAGAGTAATGGTTCAATGCCATAGGATCCTTCTAAGGGAAGAACTTCCCATTCTAAGAATATTTGTTTCCATCTAGGTTAATTACTTAATCTTAGGAGTTCATGAGCTTGCAACCGGTTAATTTATTTACAATCATCTTCATTTTGATGCTATTAGTACTCAAGAGAGATTAGTGCAATGATTGAGACTCGTAAGATTATTCTAAGTGAAGAACTTCCCATTCTATTGATCTTTGGAGTTCATAAGCTTGCAAATCACCTAATTCACTCATGATTATCTTCATTTAGATGCTATTAATGCCAGGGAAAATTAGAGTAATGGTTCATTTACATGCTATTAATCATTCATTGAATGTTTCCAACGAACGATGGTAAGTATGTAGGTATGTTTTTGATCAAATGCCATTCCCTTCTTTTCTTTTCTTTATTTCCCCAAGTGGAGTCGACTAAAGATTATAGGTGTCAATTTGTCTTTGAGTGGAACCTCGTCGAACTCCCACTTAAATAGGAACAATTGTTGACACATGATTTTTAGTCGATACGTCAATAAATGAGAAAAAAACTGAATTAGTTGTTTCCAATCGTGATGGGGCCTGTTTTTTGAACAAAAAGTGTCATTTTTGAATTTTATTTGTTACCTTAGCTTTAGAAAGTAATTTCCTATTTATTCCATACAAAAACCCGAAAAGTCAAACGGTTGACTTTCGAGTTGACTTTTTAATTGACTAAAAAGTCAATCCCAAGTCAAATTTTGGCTTTTTGCACTAAAATGTTCCTTTCAAGTTCAATTTCACTTCAAATGTGCGAATTTTGGAAAAAATTAAAGATTTGACTACAAAATTGAACTTCTAGTAAAAAGTCAATCAAGATTTGACTTGACCTTGGACCAAAAAAATTGAAAAATATAAAAATCGCAAAATCACTTTATTTTAGCTTCAATTTGACTTTAGCATTGAGATTTTTGCAAAAATCAATTAAGAACCTCATTTTTTGAATTTTTTGATTTTAGGTTCAAAATTGACTAAAAATAAAATTATTTTTGTGCTAGTTATAATTAGGCTTAATTCATTTTACAACATTTGATTTAAAGGCAATTACCCATTCATTCATTCAGTCAATTTTGAGATCGAGCAAAGCGAAATGTAAATTGACATTTTTGCCCCTAATTAGAGGTTTGAATCGATTCTTTATGATTTGCAAACGAACGCTTTCATTCCACTCAATTTTGTGTGTTAAGTCCAAATTTGAGGTCAATTTTAGCAAATTGATTTGGGAGATGTAGCTTACTTGGTTTTAAGGAAATAGGGTTATTGAGTTTCGATTCAAGAAATTCAAGTTGACCTATTCATTACTATGGTTTAATTTGATGAATTGAGGTTCAATTTGGACATTAGCTTTTGATTTGATCTTGACAAAAATAGTGTGTCATTAATTAAAGGTCAATTCGAATGTAATAATTCTCCTAGGCATGGGCAATTAGACTAATAGGTGTCTTGTAATTTTAATTGAGTTCAATTTCATTGATTTGTGAATTATGACTAACAATTAGATGGAATTTATGGGTCCAATAATTTCCATGGCAACTAGGTAGTTAGTTTAATAAAAAAAATCACAAAATTGGATTTTCGTGGTTTAATTAGCCTTATTTGCATGAAAGTGGGTTCTTTCTCTTCAAAATTGGACCGTTTTCTCTTCGATTACAAAAAATTTCTTTTAGGGACTAAATTGCACAAACCAAAAAGGGAATGAGACTGAACCAGCCAAAGATCGGTCGAATTGGTCAAACTAATGTAAGACCAGTCCAATCGATCAAACTAGCCACCGGCAGAGGAAGCCCGTTCGGCCCTCCTCCGGTAGGTTCTTGGCCGGCAACCACCACCACATGGTGGTCCAGCCCATATTCAAACCCCTTATGCCTCACATTTTCAGAATTTGCAAAAGGGCCCCTAAATTTTAATGAAATTACAAAATTGACCATGATTAGGTCCTGATTGCAAAAATATTTTTAAGCTGTTGATCAAATTAAATCTCAACCATTGAAATTAACACATTTTAATTCTATTAAACATGTTTAGAAGCCTAGAAAGTTAGTTAGGCATATGAGTTAATCCATAGTCGTCGAATTAATCCGATAGCTAGGATTTGTTATTAGGGGGACTACATATATCATTTTCCTTCCATTCTTTCAAGGGAGCCATTTTCATATCTAAGTTCTCTCTCTAGCTCTCAAATCTCTCTCTTCCTTTCCATTTTTCCCGCCCACTCTCTCTCACGAAAACCACTAAAGTGACTCAATCGTCAAACTGTTGTTTGCCAACTTTGAGCCACCTCCACTGACCTCCCTCTCTCTCTTTTCCCGAAGCTTCAGTCATTAGTAGCCGCTCCAACAGCCCCCTGATTAGTCTGCTCAAGCTAATCTTTCCTCGGCGTCTTGAACTGGTTTGATCGAACCGATAGCAATCTTGCTGGCGTCTCTAGCCCAAATCGAAGGTTCAGCCACATCCTGTGGTGGTCTAACCATTCCTAATTAGTCCTATGGTGTGTTCTCGACCTCCAAATGGTCAAAGTTTCATTAGATAGCCACTGGAGAGGCTCCAATGGCTGATTTTCTCCACAACATTACAAATCAAGTCCAACCGAACCTGATCCTGTCTAGGTGCAACTCGGTGCCATTTTGATGCCAATCCTCCCCCTTTGTTGGTGATTTGAAGTCCTTTTCTAGCACCCCTATTACTATGTTGCAATAGCTCGTGGTTTGTTTCTTCAAATTTGACCTCGGTTTCATCGACAAACTTCATCAAAGGTAGGTTCCTTAAACATAAGCTTGATAAAGTGAGAGCACAATAGGCAATCGAGGCTAGAGCTCGAGTTTAGGATCAACTCTGTGAATGTTATAGCTTTTGTGATGAATCGTGATGATTGTCGATATATTTACTAGGATGAATGTGGACTGATTTGGCTTGATTAGGTGTTTGTGCTTGATCTATGAAATTCGGATTCCAGAGTGATAGATCTGATAACTCTATTTTTAATAGAGTATTCTTGCTAATTTAGACTTGATATTTGCAAAATTTTGATAGATTTTGGGTGAATTTAATTGCTACTCATGTAATTTTATTTTGTAGGAAATATTTTCAGATCTTCCAGAATATTGTAATATCTTTCAGAATATTTCTTCTTGAAGAAAAAGCCATCCCAAATCAGAAATTTGGAGAATTTGACTATAATTGAAGATAAAGTTCAAAGAAAATCAAGGAGATAAGGAGGAATCATTTCCAAATCCTAGTGGGAGTTGACTTAAGGCCGATTTTTGGAGGCTATATAAACCGCTTTTGTGCCGCATATAAGGGAGAATGAGAGAATCTTTGGAGACATCATCTTTGTAGAAGATTTTGGGTTTTCTTATTTAGATTTTATTCTTCTATTTTATTAGTGGAGTTGGCATGTGTCATGGAGAGAAGGAGGAGACAAACCCGAAGCTCATTGTATCTCAAATTGGTGAATTTGTTTTAATTTAGTATTATGTTCTCTTTAATTTTTGTTAGTTTAGTTTTTACTATGTTCTAAATTTCTTTTGTTAGAGTTACAATGGATCTTCATCATGATTGATTGATTTTCAAAGACTTTCTCATGCAATAGAATTGTTTTGATTTTTTAGAAGTTTGGCCAACTTTTGAATATTTTTTATGTATGCATGATACCGGGTGGAGATTGTGTGCATGTGCATTAGTGATATTGAACCATAAATTAAGTCTAGGTCAAGGTACACTAGGTTATTTATGTGGTTGCGGTAGTAGATTTAGGTTGGGACTACTTAATTGAATCCAGGAATTTCCACAAGAACTTAATGCTTTTAGGTAGTTTTAATTCACCTAAGATTAGTGTGGATTAACATACTTAATTAGGGATTATTAGACTGAGGTCGGCTTGTAATTCATCTTAAGGAAATTTCGCCTAACACAATTGGAAATTAATTTGTTGCATGATAAGTTAAGAAAATTGATTATGAATGATTAAGTGAAGTTGGATGCTCTAACGGTTTGTGATTTGGTTAAAATCTTGATAATTGGCTTTGTTAATTTTTAGTTTGCTTTAGATTATTTTTACTTTACAATTTTAATTAGCTTCTGAATCCTTTAAGTTTTTTTATATTTTAGTCTTTTAATTGGTTTAGTTTACTTTTTATTCGTCTTTTCAATTTGGTTAGCTAGATTCTTGGATTGATCACTTTCGGTAAGTTTGGATAATTAAAAAAAAATAAAAATCCTTGGGGGAACGACACTCACTCATCACATTATTACTTGTCGATATTGTACACTTGCAATTTATCTAACAAGATATGGAAAACCTCTTCGTTTAAGCCTGAAAACTTGTGTTCAAGCCTTTCACGACTTTTAAAATAGACTTGATAACCTTTCCGAACATCCCAATTGGACTCCGATTGATACCTAAAAATTGCTGTCAAAGTCGTATATGCATTATGTAATCATGTTCTGACTTTAGCTATTCCGACCTTTGTGTTTTCACGATTTTTTGCTGATTTTTGTAATCTGAATTTTGAGATGATTCTTTCATGGAAAATGTTCATGACATGTCCTTCTAGAACATATATTTTTCTCAAAATTTTTTGAGGTCAAAAACCTAGGACGATTGGCCCTCACATCACCATGCTAAACACTGATTTCCACATGTTCTAACTGCATGTATTAGTTTCTCGAATTTTTGCTAAATTTTGTGTTTGGAATTTGGCTTTGAGTTCTTCATGAATGGGAGTGTTGGTCACAAAAATATTTTTTTCTCAAAATTTTCTAATGAGTATATCTAGGCCAAATCCCTTAAATATCGTCCTTTGTTCTTCTAGTCTATATATCCCCGAGTCCAAATTTTCGACTTTGTCAATTTTACTGTGATTTTTCTCAATTTTTTTTCAATTTTATTCCTTCTAGTCATTTGTTCATCTGAATGTTGATCATGACATATATTTCTGAAGATTTTAAACATCATTCATTAGGTAAATTTCCCTAAAATTCTATCTTGCCATGTACAAATCTATCAATGTACAAATCCATGAAAATTGTGCATTTAAGTGTGCATTCGTATGCAATTGTGCATTTAATTGTGGTTCTTCATCCATGAAAATTCTATCAATGTCATTGCATGCTATAGTGTCATCCTAAGGACACTTATCCGTGCTAATTGAATGTTATTACGTCACATCATTACATGTATTATTGTAATTTCGTTCTGTCATTATTAATATGCTCAACGCATACCTTGTCCTTGTCATTGTCATTTTCATATCATGCTTTACAATTGCACTAGGGCCTAGATCTCTCAATGAAAAATGTTTGTGGTTTGATGCTCGACCTATATGATTTTTCTCACACTTTTGTCTTGTCATATAGGAGAATTAAACCATGTATTTTGTTAATATAATTGCTGCCCTGAATCTAATCATTTTCCATGTTCATGAAAATGTCAAAAATTGAATCAATAAATGACCTCAATTGACCTTGTCATCTCTTAGAAAGTCTTAGGAAATTCATTAAGCTTTCTAATGACACCAAAATCAAGCCATTTTCATGTCAATTGCCCACTTTTCATGTTTTGCAAATTTGCCTCATAATCTGGAAAATTGCAAAATTCGGAATACATGTATAAGCATTTTCATGTTTGCACTTTGTTATTTTTGCTTGAATTTTTCTCTTGTGATTCGGTGCATGACCCTTCATAAACTTTGTTTTTCATCCTTAGGACTATCATGCGATAAAATTTGAGAAATTTTTCAGGATGGTTAACATGATCAAATTGCCATGAGATTACATCAAATTGTTGTTGCCCTATTCTATTCTAATGCATTTTGCCATATTCCTAGATATGTATAAATTCATGCGTAGCTTGTTTTAAGAAATTGTCTAATGAAAAATGGTCTACATTGAGTATATAATATGCCATAATTTTTGTGAAGTCTATTGCTAAATGGATCATGTTCAATTGCTTGCTCTTTGTCAAGGTGTTATGGATTTCCCAGTCCTTGGTTGTGACATGTTTCTGTTCTATGATTTTTAGAAAATGATGCATGCAGAACTGATTTTCAATGTCTTCATGACTTTTGACTTTCATTTCTTGAAATTTAAGTACAAAAATTTCCAGAAAATAAAAAGACCATTGATTACATGTTTGACACTTGAGATTAAGATCGACACATGTTGGATGAGTGAAGTGGATTGGTGTTGGTACACTAATTGTTTGATTAAATGGGAAATAATGTATTTGGACCTGCTTGTGTGCTTATCTTCAAGTTTGATTTATGTGATTGGTAGATAGTCACACAAGCTAGGTGCATGTTTGTGGGTAATCCCGGGGTTACACACTAGAACTCAACTTCAGGGGGTTATGACATTAGTCACTGTAAGTGAATGTTTATGACGATTACTAATCATAAATTGTGTCTAATAATCAATAGGGATAACACTTCATGGCATGTTATGCATGTAAATCCAAAGGCCAACCCCGAAGCCAATCCTAATTTGTCAATTGGATGATTTTTACTTGTCTACTTTTTGTGTTTTGTGTACTTTAGTTTGAATCAATATTTGTTTTCATTATAAACTATTCATTTAGAATTAGTTAAGAATTAGGGTGGGTGAAGAAGGTAGCCCCAAAGATGGTGAGAGTCGATGTCCTTTACGACCCTTCCTTTGTACTATTCAATTGACACCCGACATATGTCTCGAGTTATCTATTGTATTGTATAAAAACCCGACAAGTTGTGGATTCCTTTCCTCTCTTTTGTTTTACATGTATTTTTTTAGGATTGCATGTTTAGATTTGCCGCTTTCATTGGTTTACTTTTTGCACTACAATTTCAATTAAAATTGTTTGTCTTTCTTTTCTTTCTTTTCTAGAATTACAATGGCATGAAACCAACATCTGCGCATGATCACATTTTTATTTTAAATTGCATGAAAAAGTAAAAAGACACACATGAACACTTCAGGTAAAACACAATGATTATTAGGTACAAAAGGGTGCATTAGCATAACACAAGTCTCCGAACCCTAGAGCTCTAGTTGTATAGGAATCGAGGAAATTCTCTCAACCCTCAATTGGGCTTTCTAGTCAACCCCAAAAATTGAGACTAGTTGCAACTTCAAAACATTATCGTAGGTTGTTAATCAACTTAGAAGATAAAATGAATCTTCCCGCTATTGCATAGGGTAGACTTGAGAGAGTCTGCACTCATGACCGACCCTTCTGAGAATCGCCTCATGCCCCTTAAACTGTGTCTCTCTTGACATCGACTGTTGCTGAGGGTGGGTTGCGACACTATCAATTCATGAGCCTAGTCCAAGTAGATGGTGGCACTATCACTTTTGGAAGTAAGGACAAAGGAAAATTAGTTGGCAAAAGGAACATCAAGTTTTGAAATCTGGTTATTGAAGATGCATCTATTGTCAACCTATTCAACCACAAAGTCATAAGCAATAGTCAACTCTATGACAAGGGTTACAAAATCATTTCGAAGAAGGTAAATATGTTAGATTAAGCGAGGACTAGTCTCAGTCATTTACTAGAATGCGTTGTGGCAATATGTACAGTTATGCCATTCTTGATGCTGCTCAATGATTAATTTTCAAAGATGAACAAGAGCTATGGCACAAGAAATTAGGTCATGTCCACATGAAGCGGACTTTTAAGATATCTTCAAAAGATCTTATCTGTAGGTTATTCAAAATCATATGAGAAATCTAAACCATGCAATGCATGCTCCTTGGGTAAACAGGTAAAAATTCATTCAAATCTACAAACATTGTCACAAGTGATCGAGCCTTGCAGCTATTGCACATGGACTTATGAGGACCAGTAAGGAGCACAAGTCTGGGAGGGAAAAGGGATAAAATCAATAAGAGGCATTATCTTCAAATGACGGCCTATCACTTTACGGGCTTGTCTATCCTATTTTACTCGAAATCTATCTCCACACATGCAGTTGCTCTCTCAATGGCTCCCAGATTTCGCACTTCACGGAAACCTACTAGTACTTGCAAATCTTCGTGAGTTGCTATCATCTTCTCTGGAGCTCCCTAAGGACCTTTAGAAATTGCTCTCCCCCAGACAGCTAAAGGATCATTTGAAGGAACGCAAAACCAAACCGCGAGGTTCACCAACTGCTACAGAGGAACAAAGTCCGATGAGAACGACCCCTTGGTCTAGGATGAAAGGTTCAAGGGATGTTGAACAATTAGGCACTCCAACTATATCAATTCAAGAGATGGCTGAACCCACAAGATCTAACAAGCAGACCAACTCCATACCACCTCTGTAGATGTTGGACATAAAGAGGCTTTTCGCTCACTTTCTCCAGTCACAAAGCATTCTTGTTGCTGCTTCCATAAGTGTTACTGTTCCCGTAACACAAGCACAAGTCCCTATCGAGACAGAATCTACTGAACTCTCTCATCTTGCCAAGGGAAAGGAAAGTGCAGTTGAGAAATCTTCAACTGAAAGTGAGGATGAACCTGCTAATGTTGATCAGAATCCTTATTGATCAAATCCTTGAAGATTCGCCTCAATTTGTGATGCCATCCACAAAAACTGCCATACATAAAAAAGAGCAAACCGAAGCAACAACTGAATAAAGTCAACCTTGGGGCAAGTACACTACAAATACCAAGACTTTTGTACAGTGTTCACTTTAGTACCAATACTTTTTTACATTCATTTGAGTGCTACAACTTTGAAAAATCGATCACTTGAGTGCATTTCTAATTTACCCAGCAGAAAAGTTGATGAGGCTATTGGAAAGCTGATATGGCCACCGGTGGACAATATCTCAATATATTTCGATTATTTCGTTTTTTTCTCTACAGTTGGCAAGGGTAGCTAGCAACCCTGGCCAGCTATGAAACCCTCACCCTCTACTGCAAAGGCCTTAGGTGAGGCCATCAAGGCCTCACTGGCCATTGGTGAGGCCCCGACGGCCCTAACTCTAGGCGGTTATGGGCAACGCCTCCTAGAATTAACAAGTTTGCAAGGGCCCTCGCCCGTAGCTGCCCAAGGTTGGCAAGCACCATTACTACCTCACCAGGGTGCTCGCGGCAAGGGTGAGATGGCCCTCACCCAAATCTGGCTACAAAGGCCCTAAGCAAGGCCACGATGACTCTCATAAGTGGCCGACGAAGTGTTGATGGCCTCACCCAAGGCCTGTGCAGCCAAAAGCGAGGGTTCTGTAGCTAGCGAGGGTTGCTGGTGACCCTCACCGGCCCAAGAGAAAAAATAAAATAAAAAATTTCAAAACTTTCAAAAAATATTAATAAAAATATTAAAATATTATCTACTGGTGGCCACATTAGCTTTTCTGACAGGCAAATAGAAAGTGGCATTCAAGTGAATGATTTTTCAAATTTGTGATATTCAAGTGAATGAAAAAAGTTTTAGCACCAAATTAAACACCGTACGAAAGTATTAGCATTTGTAGTATACTTTTCCCCTCAACCTCCCATCGAGGTTGAAGAAGTCCAAGACGAGAAAAGAAAGGACAACGGCAATGACCAAGTATACCAATACTTGGAACCGTCGGTTTTGATCATGATGATGAGCTTGATTACAACTCTTCATGACATTTTTAATTCCTTCCTCTCTCATGGACCTGCTTAACATCGTTTTGTTGATTTTGACTACTTTGACCCCATGGCATTTTCATTTTAGAACTCTTTGAGCGTCTCCATCTGAAATTCTTTTGCGTTTTGAAAGAGAATGTTTTTCGTAACGTTCTGGGTTCGTTCTATTCAAATCTTCACTTTCCAAGCTAGGACTCCTTTATCATTCTTTTGGATTTGTTGCCTAGAGAGTTAAGCAAAGAGAATTTGTGTCCAATTTTCAATTTACTTGGGGCAAAAGTACAGCCCAAGTGCCAAAACTTAGTATGAAAGGACACTTAAATACTAAAATTACAAAAATATATTTAAGTGCCATTTAAAAAAAAAATTGGATCACTTAAGTGCCAACTCCAATAGAGGCTATTGAAAATCCAACGTAGCTTAAATAATATTAAATAAATTAAAATTTTATTATTATAAAATTTATAATTAAAAAAAAGGGGGGGGGGGGAGGGGAGGTTTGGCTCGCAGCCACTGCCGTGCTGTCGCCGCCCCACCATCGCTAAGAAGAGCCGGCAATGCGGGGCGAGGGTAGCCGCATTGCTAGGCGCTGGCCAGTGGCAGTGACCCCACCGATAGCCCTTGCTAGCGGCAAGGGCACCGGCCACTAACTAGGGCCCGTGACCCGGCCGACCCTCACCTCACTGTTGTCGCCCTTCCGGCGATGGTGGGAAGCCGACGGCAGCGAGCTGCACAACCCTCACCCGAACCCTCCTTTCCCTTTTTTTTCTTAAAATTTCACGTGTATATTTATTTTGAAGAAAAATGCTCTCAGCAAATAAAATTGCCGAAAATGACACGTGGTAGTTTGGCCGATTTTTTCACCATTGGCACTTAACTTTATCATTTTGTACTTTGATTTTGGCACTTAAGTGTCCCCTGTGCCAAGTTTTGGCACTCTAGGATCGTACGTCATTTACTGTTAAATGTTGATTTTGGGGTAAAGAACAACCCAAGTGTCAAAACTTGACACGGGAGACACTTAAATGTCAAAAGTTACGAAAGGTATATTTAAGTGCCACTTTTTTCGAAAATTAGATCACTTAAGTGCCAACTTTGACAAAAGCAATCGAAAATCCAATGTGGCTTATTTTAATAATATAACTTGCTTACATGGCTCGCCGGAAGCTGAGTCAGTAAAAATTCAACCAAAATGATGTTATTTTGGTGCTGACATGGCATTTAAAATATATATTTATTAAATAATATTAGAAACTTCAAAAATATATTATTATAAAATCAATTAATTAAAAAAAAAGGGAAGGGGGAGGGATTAGGCGAGAGCTATGTAACCCTCATTGACGTCGTTGTCGCCACCCCACCATTGCTGAGAAGGGACCCTTGCCCCAAATTTAGGTGAGGGCCCGTGGGCCCTCGCCATAGGTTGACCAAAGTCGTTGGCAATTGGTCAGGGCTTAGCAACCCCAGCCAACCCTCGCCCCACCATTGCCAGTCCTTCCTGGCAATGGTGGGGTGGTGGCGGTGAGGGCTGCACAATTCCTGATCCCTCCCCTCCCTCTTTTTTTTCTTTTAATAATATCGATTTTTGAGTTTTTTATATGACTTTTTTTTTGCCATGTAGACAATTTCTTCTTCTTTTTTTAAAATTGCCACGTAGCTATTTGTTTTTAAAAAAATTACTTCGTCAGCAAATAAAACTATCGGAAAATGACACAAGTGCATTTTGGCCAGATTTTTTTCCTATTAACACTTAACTGATTATTTTTTCTCTAATTTTGGCACTTAAATATACATTTCCGAACTTTTGGCACTTAAGTGTCTCCTCATGTCCCACTCAAGGGATGCACATCATGGATTTTGAAGTCACCAAAAGACTGAATTGCTGGTGATAATTTTTGTCCCCTTTATTAGTCTATTAGATAGTCCTTCATTTCTTGAATCTTTACTACGTGCGGAAAAGCAAAGAGAAGAACATGTGGAGGTTTCGATTAGGAGGATTTGAAATTGGTGATCCTTCGTCAACTCTTGTGAATTAATTGGAACTCTTCTAATCATCATCAAGTCTTGTGAATGAAGTTAAACTCCTCATTGTCAATTGTCTTCCTAAAAAAAGGAAAGAAGGAAAAAAGATAAAAAGAAGAAGAAGAAGATGACTTGGAATGACAAATAGATAGGGAGAGTGAGAAATATACACATGAAAATGTCATGTTGGACGACTAACAATGATTTTTGGGCAGAGAATTAATGGGTAGATTTGGAATGAGTGAGAAAGTTGAAGATTTTTTAGATAAGAAAAAAGTTTACAGTAAAATTGAGATCAAATTTAAGGTTAATGTTCTTTTTAGGGAATTAAGCCATCTTGAAAGGCTTAATAAGTTGAATTTATTACCCGTACCACTAGTGATACCATTTATAGTACTAATTCCCTTAGGCTACATTTAATCGTTTGGATTTCTAACTACAATAGAACTTGATATAATAAGATATGAAATCCAGCGATATTGATGTTGAATATGTTTAGATCATATTATGCATATTTGTTTTGGGTATAAACGACATATTGGTGTAAATGAACCTAAAAGTTCACAAATAGACATGATAAAAATCTCTAACACTTTATTTTTATTTGCTTATTTTATTTTATTTTTCCTCTCTCTTTTTCTAATTATCTTTTTTCCCCTTCCATCACTAGTAATTTGCATCAATATACCTAAAATACTAAAATACCTAAAATATGTAACAATAATAAATATATATTGAATATATATTTTAAGATAGAATTAAATTCAAGTATATAAATAAAAAGAATATGAAATTAAAAACTAAATTGTTATATTTTTTTATTTTGAATTTCTCATAATGAAATTAAAATATTATATATATCGAAATATAATTTCATATTTTCAATTTAAGAAGTTTATTATTCATGAAAAATAACTTTCTTATTATGAATATTAAAAATCTTATCCACCTTTATCTTACATCTTCCATGGGATAATTTTGTCCATTCTATATCTTTCTTTTATTTGACTTTATCTTGTGTTGAGTAGACACCAACTATAGGAAATAATAGATTTATCTTATTCTGAATTTTATTCTAATTGCCAAATTCAGACTACATGTCTAGGGAGGGCATGGCATTTTGATAATATTCTAAAATAGATCGTCCTTCTAGCTAGGTATTCTCTATGTAAAATGGGCACTTGTGAAATGAATAAACTGATGAATGGTTGATAAACTTCTCGATGCTATATCCTTGTAAACCGGTTACATATGGGCTTCATACATTTCCTTTAGCTAGGTAATAGGTTATGAGTTATCACGTTTATATCTTCCTGCACATGTCTAACAAATTACTTTGTCATTACAAGTAGTAATGAATGATGCTTGTCTTAAAAAAAATGAACACATAGGTTGCAAATAGAAATTGAATATTTGGGCTACTTTTACATATGACGTCAACACATGATTTGTTCTACGAAAAAGGCATGATGGGATTCTAATCCATTCCACACACAACTGAACTCCCACACCTAAGTTTTGTACATTACATTTAATGACTTTCTTCATATGTGTACTTAGGGAGTGTTCGACTTCTCCTATATTACCTATGATGATATATGTCCAATCTACATACATTCTGCTAAATCGATGAGTGGTTACTACAGTCTAGTTTAAGATTTAATGAATTTTATAGTAGGTCACATGAACCTAGCATTTAAGAAGATCTTAGGAACCAAGGCACTACTAGCTAGGCAACCTTGATTTGTGAAATTCAGGATGGCGCATGAAAATATATAGAATTTGCTAAGTCTTATTCAACATAATAAAAAGTGTATACTTTTCCATTGCTCAAATTTACTAAAGTAAAATAATAGTCTATATTAATAATAATAAAAATTATACCAGCGGAGTAAAGGCTTTATTTTTTTAAAGTCCCTTATTTGAGTTTAAGTAGCACAACGACCATAATCTATCTAACCGAGGGAGATTAAAAGTGGAGAGTTGGAGAAACTTACCTTCTCATTGCCCAAAAATAAGATTTTAAAAGGGATTCAAAGCTCACCCCGACAGATACAACACTTGGAAAATAACAGAAACCACTCAAAAAATGCTGAAAAATACTTCATGGGCGCTAAATCGCGACAATTGGGCCTAATTCGGCTCTGGCTCGCGTTGCACAGCGTAGGCCTCTTATCGGCCGCTCTTGTGAGGCCCCATCAAGCGTAGGCTGCATACGGGCCAGCGTGCGGTAGGCCTAGGCTGAGCCGGGCTCACATCAGCTTGACAGTGTGATTGCCATGTGGCGGCTGGCGATTAGCTGATGGTGTGTGTAGGCTGATTTTTGTGAAAAAATTCCAATACTTTTTAAGTCAAACTTTGACTGTTCATTTTTCTATTGACCTGAGTTTGTCTCCCAAGGAGACAGGAAGTATGTAGTCCATCTTCAAATAAATAAGTGTCGGGACCACATGTTCTTATAACCGAGCCAAAAACTCAATCGTAGTAAAAATATATGAGATTACATTAGGTAAAAATCTTATTGGTATGATTTATATGGTATGGGAAAGTTGTCAAAAAAATCATAAACCCTTTACATGGTGCTAAATTAGTTATAAACATTTTGTTAGTGCCAATTTAGTCATAAATATTTTGACTTTGTGTTAATTTAGTCCTAAAACTTCAAACTAGTGCCAATTTGGTCTTTTCAGGTAATTTTGACTAGATTTTGCTGACGTGAACACTGGATGTTTGATATGGCACGGTTGGCAATGACATAGACAACTTTTAATAATATTTTAATATTTTTTTATTTTCTTTCCTTTTTCCTTTTTCATTTCTTTTTCTTTTATTTTTTCCCCTTACTCCCTCCTTCCTTCAACTAGTCAATGGTTAGGCGATCGGCTAGAGGGGAGGGCCGGTGAAGTTGAGGTTGACCTTGCTAGTGGCCAACGCACCTTACCAGCCACTGACGAGGCTCAAGCCCTTGCCAGCCATTGACGAGGCTCAAGCCCTTGCTAGTGGCCACGATGTACCTCATTGGATTTGGCCAAGGTCTAGTTGACCAAGCTTGACCTCGCTAGATCCTAGCCCCTAGCAAGGGCTTGAGCCGTCGCCAAAGGTCAAGAGGTTGTGCCTGTGATGGCTTGGGCCTTGTTAGTGGTTGGGTGACTGGTCAGATCGGGTGAGGTTGGGCCTTGCCCATGGTCGGTGAGGCTCGACCCTCATAGAATTTGGTAAGGGCAAGCCTCGTCTGCTCGACATGAGGCTGCCTTAGGCGCACTAGAGGCTGATAGGGTCGACCTTGAACTCGCTGGCCCTTGCCTCTAGCTGATCGCCCAGCTAGCGACCAACTAGAGGAAGGAGGAGAACAAGGGAAAAAAATATAAAAGAAAAAGAAAAGAAAGAATAAAATGAAAAAAAAATTAGGAAAAATATTAAAATATTATTAAATATTTCTACATCAACGCCGCTTGTGCCATGTTAGTTGTTTGGTGTTCATGTCAGCAAAATCTGACTAAAATTAGCCAAAATGACTAAACTGACACTAGGTTAAAAGTTTTATGACTAAATCAACACTAAGTTAAAAAGTTTAAGACTAAATGGGCATCAAGTATGTTTATGATCAAATTGGTACTAATAAAAGGTTTATAACTAAATTGGTACCAATGCAAAAAAATATGACTTTTCTAACACTTTTTCCCATATGACGTCAGATAGTTTTTGGTTAGATCTTTATGATGAAATCAATCGATTAGGTGAAATCATAAATTTCTCCACAATCTCAAGATCAAATGTCTTCGTCAAAAGCCATGATGTATTAAGAATTGGAGTCCCATTTAGGTAAATGAAATATTATTGGAAATCTCTTAATCTACACTGCCCAATTATATCCTTCGTTTGTCAAATTAATTTATGAATCTTAGGTTACAATCTTGAGAATAAGGTGCATGCCTTTTATGTCGGGAAGCATGTCCCTTAGATCATAAGGATAAAGAGAACGCCTTTCAACTCGAGAGATAACCTTTGAATAAGAAAACACAACGCTGATCACGAGACCCAAGCCTCTCATACCATAAGGGGCGTGCCTAAAGGGCACGCCTCCAACAGCTTGGGGCATGCCATCACGTTGATTGTGCAAGCTCTTTTGGTCGAAGGGTGTACACTTACCAGAAGGGTGCATGCTCTTTGCGACAAGGTGTGTTTTGCTAGGGTGGAGACCGAGCTTGATCCCTTGACCGATTTGTGACTGCTGGTCCTTGCAAAACTCAATTGACCATACAATTAGACAAAGTCCTAGGTCAACTGTTTGGTCAAAGCTTGTGGCCTTTTTCAAGTCAAAATCTAAGAGGTGCGGACCTCTGGAGTGCCAAAAGTTGGCACAAAGGATCACTTAAGTGCCAAAAGTTACAAAAGGTACACTTAAGTGCCAAAATCGGAGCAAAATGGATCACTTAAGTGCCAACGGCGAAAAATTCCGGCCAAATTGCCACGTGTCAATTTTCCGACGATTTAATTTGCTGACAGAGCATTTTTTTTAAAATAAAAAATCCACGTGGTAATTTTTTTTATAAAAATATCCACGTCAGATTTTTAAAAATTAAAATCGATTTTATTAAAAAAAAAAAAAAGGGGGGGAAGAGGGGATCGGCGAGGGCTGTGCAGCCCTCACCGATCCCCTCTTCCCCCCCTTTTTTTTTTTTTTAAATAAAATCGATTTTATAATAAAATATATTTTATAATTATTTAATATTTTATAATTAATAATTTTTAAAATCCACGTTAGCCAAAATGACGTCGTTTTGGCTGATTTTTGGCCGATTCAGTTTCCGGCGAGCCACGTAGGCAAGAAAATTAATAAANAGGGCTGCACAGCCCTCGCCGATCCCCTCTTCCCCCCCTTTTTTTTTTTTTTAATAAAATCGATTTTATAATAAAATATATTTTATAATTATTTAATATTTTATAATTAATAATTTTTAAAATCCACGTCAGCCAAAACGACGTCGTTTTGGCTGATTTTTGGCCGATTCAGTTTTCTGCGAGCCACGTAGGCAAGAAAATTAATAAAAAATTGCCACGTAGGATTTCCGGCGGAGTTCCGGCGACTTGGCACTTAAGTGATCCATTTTTTTTAAAAAGTGGCACTTAAGTGTACCTTTTGTAACTTTTGGCATTTAAGTAATCCTTTGTGCCAACTTTTGGCACTCCCACTGTACTTTTGCCCAAAATCTAAAGTGTCGGCAATTACGCATTACCTTGTCCAACATTAGAACCAGACCCTTAAGATAAAAAAATACACCACTGATCATAAGATCTAAGCCCCTTAGGATAGCTGACACACCTCTTATCACAAGGGGCATGCCCAAAGAGGGCGCCTCCAACGGCTTGGGCCACACCATCACACTGATTGTGCAAGGTCTTTTGGGTGTGCACTTATCGGAAGGGTGCTGCTCTTTGCGATGAGGTGCGTTTTGCTCGGGTGGAGGCCAAGCTTGATCCCTCGACCAATCTGTGACCACTGGTCCTTGCAAAACTCGATTGGCCAATTAGACAAAGTCCTAGGTCGACTGTTTGGTCAAATCTTGTGGCTTTTTTCTAGTCAAAATCTGAAGTGTCAGCAATAATGCATTACCTTGTCTAAAGTTGGAACCAAACTCTTAAGATTTCCATTTTACCTTCGGTGGTGTGGAATCCGCCGGTCGGCAGAACGATAAGAGAAGCCCCGCAAGCTCAAGTACTCAAAAAAGAAAGTCCCATCCGGCCCAGGACTAGTGCAGACGCCTCAACCCTTTGAAAACAACTTAACCAAGGCCCAAGAAGTTTTCTGCTCGATCCGACGTTCAGCTGTGTCCAATGGATGGCACAAGTCCACCTAACGCCCAAACTAGGCAAAACCCATCTGATTAGGCTTGGTCCAAGAGGTATAAAGCAAAAGCCATTATGAAGCTAACTACCCAATGAACTTACCAAACGAACTGGCTGAACAGGAAACTCCTCAATCTCGTCACCTTTTGCCTAAAATTTTCAGTCAGGGATAGAATAATCACAAAAGTGAAAGTTAAGGACTAAAAAACCTATTTTCAAAACAATGTACACTTTGATATTCACTATTAACTTCAAAGACCCACAGTACTATATTTTTTCCTCTAACAAATTCTTTGGGTAGAAGAATACTAGAAGTATCAAAAGTTATGTATGACATTCATTTTAGTGCCAAAATTTGGCTAGATTACTTAAGTGAAAAAAAGATCACTCAAGTGTTAACGGCGAGAAATTTTGGCAAAAAATAATAAATGGCTTTTACAATTAAAATTTTTATATAACCTGGCATATTATTTAAAAAATTCAGTCCACGTGGCATTTCTATATGGCTTGCTTGGCATTGAAGTGATTGCTTTCTAAAGACTATCACTGAAGAGATCAATTTTTAAAAAATTTGGTATTCAAATTATCACTATTTACAACTTTAGACGATATTGTTTAAGGGTTATATGCCAACTAGACACGCTGATGAATCACGTAGGATTGAGAAATTAATAAAACATAGCCACATTGGATTTCCGCAACCTAAATTGGAGATGGCACTTAAGTGATTGTGTTTTTTTAAACTGACACATAAGTGATTCAAAAAAAAAAAACTTTTGCCACAAAGATGAGCACTATACATAACTTTTGCCACTTCTAGTGTCATTTTTCCAAATTCTATGATGTGCCTTTCTGATGGGATAATGATACCATAAGTCATTGAGCATTTATTCAACATGCCTTAAACTTTCAATTGTTTAAAATCATGTCCTTCAATTTTTTTTCTAATGTACAATATCATCTTGAACTCATCTCATGTTAAAATTTATGTTTGTTCTTTTGTTTTAGTCTCTGTACATGGAAGCTCTCATTAAAGCTGCTCTACTTAACAATGATTTCGGGAATACTATCCCCCAAAAATTCGATAGAGGCAAGAAGAATAAACGCAACATTGACATCCCTAATAGTAAAAAGTACGAAAAAATTGGTAAATCTCGTTGAATCTATTGAAAGTTTGAGTGTTGCATATCAGATGGAAGTTTCGGGGTTTATTGAAATTAATTGAAATAGTGACATTGCATATTGAACAAAAGTTGTAGAAGGATGTCCTTGTTTTATTTGTAGTTGACCACACCTTAAAAGGTTGTTTTCCTCATTTTACTTAAATGAGTACACACCACGTAACAACCCAGCCCATTATGTGTGGATCAAATCTCCAAAAGGAATACTCAAAGTAATCACACAAGGTGACAACAATTTGAGGTTGGGTGTTCACTTATAAATTATGTATTTCTTCCAGTCGATATGAGACTTGGGATGTTATACACTATATGGGAAAAATGTTAGAAAAATCCTAAATCTATTGCATTTATATCAATTTAGTCCTAAATTTTTAATGGTGCAAATTTAGTTCTAAATTTTTTGACCTAGCGCTAATTAAGTCCTTTTGGCTAATTTTGCCTATATATTGCTGACATGGATGCTGACCAGCTTACATGGCACCGTCAGCACTAATGTGGATAATTTTTAATAATATCTTAATAATTTTTCGATTTTTATTATCTTTTATTCTTTTTTCTTTCTTTTTTTTTCTCTCATTTCTTCTTCCTTTTGCCGATGATCGACTATTGGCCATGGGAGGGCGGGCTAGCCTCACTTAGGTGAGGGCTCCCCTTGCTAGGTGAGATCCAGCGAGGCCAACCCTTGTTTAGGCTAGGGTGGCCTTGCTAGATTTGGTGAGGGGAGCCCTAGTTGGGGCTGCCCTAAGCTCCCCTTGCTTAGGCCAAATCTGCTCAAGGTTGATCCTTGCTAGGGCTTAGCCTCACCATGGCTAAGCAACACTAGCTTGCCCTGGGATGGTTGGTGGCTGCCTATCACTTGTGCCCAATCACTAGCAAAAGAAAGAAGAAATGAGAGAAAAATAAAATAAAGAAAAGAATAAATAAAAATTGAAAAATGTTACAATATTATTAAAAATTGTTCATGTAGTGCCGATGGTGCCATGTAAGCCGATCGGCGTCTACATCACCAATATTGTTAAAATTAGTTAGAAGGACTAATTGGCATTAGGCCAAAATGTTTAGGACTAAACTGGTACCAATAAAATAGATTTATAACTTTTCTAACACTTTTATGTAATTATTCTCTTGTAACACTTCTTTATATATTTTGGCTCGCACATTGTAATTCCCTTATCAACTCTTTACATCCCTTATCACTTGACTACATTATCCCTTACGGGTCCCATTCTTGATTAAGATTATTTCTTACATTATTTCTTCTTCTCTTTTCAATTTTTCTAAAATACAAAATTACCCACATCCCTTTCAAATAAATTTTTTCACCCTAGTTGCGTCTTCCACACACATTACATTTCCTTTATGTTTGTCTTCTTCTAAACTTATTCTCCATTGTTATAACCCAAGCAAGCACTAATCATATATTGGAGTAAAAAAAGTTTAGTTTTATTTATAAATTGTTAATTTTATTTCCCTAAATTATCTTCATGATTGCGAATTTTTTGACTTTGATTTTTGGTACAAATTTATGAGAATTTTCTTAACTATTGAATATTGTGGTTGATTAATGCATTATCCACAATTTACTCATCTTTAATTGTATTATTTTTTCTAGTGTAGTCACTATAGAAATCAATATTATTTTATGCTTAAAGGTATTTATTGATGATGAAACTACAAATGGAGAAAACAATAATCAATCATTTTAACAAGTTCATTTGAAATTTGACCAGGTAATTTTCTAATGCAAGAGGATCTTTGAGTAGTGTGTGAATGTATATTCTTGCTCAAGGTCATTTTGTCTCTTTAGAAAGGTCAAAGAGAGACAAATATGTTCATCTTAGTTGTGATATGGAAAGTAATAATTGTGATCGATATAATATTTTTATTGCGCATCAGAGAAAAAAGACTGGATCTTGGTTGATCGGAATGCCCTTTTGAAGTGCTTTGTTATTAAAAGAAGAACGGATTATGGTCACTCGAAATATTGAATGCATCACACAATAAATAATTAAAAATTGGAGTCTTAGATCTACAGAATAAAATGAAAGTTGAGTAGTTAAAATACACAGACTACAACATAATGGCACATATCAAAGTAATAATTAAACGGAATGCATACTAAAACTATTGGATGTTTTGTTTTCACTTTTACTTGTGCTTAAGTAATTTTTTGAATAATAGTTTCCTAGTAAAAAGAAGAAGAAATATACAACTCCTTAACAAAATAATTAGTTTTTTTTTTGTTGGAAACACAATAATTAGTTTACTATCTACCAAATAAATACACCAATCTTGTTATAAATGGAGAAAGAAAAGAAAAAAACCAGAAAGAAAGAAGGCAAACAATAATCTTAAATAAAAATGGGCCTCACATTTAACGTAATAAATGTTGTTTGGGAGGAGCATAATTAATTTCATTTCTAGTAAAATTGAAATAGAAAATAAAGAGGAAAAAAAGTAAGAAACAATTTTAAATTAAGAGCGGAAGTCGTAAGAAATAATATAGTTGATTCAATATAAAAAGGGGTGTCAAGAGTTAGTAAGGGGTGGAAATAACTCAAGCCTATTTTTTCCTCCAGAATTTTACTCTAGAGACTTTGTAAGGAGACTATATATTATTACCAACCTAACTAACTTGTTTATCTTCCGTGCAATTATGTTTTCATTGCTTTCCTTACCCCTTTCATGATGATACCTTTAGGGGTCTATAGACCGCATAAGCTAAATTCATCTTGACCATTAATCATGAGGGACCAACGGTGGGTTCCACAGAACTAATAGTGGAGATAGACATTATCTACATGATTTAGAACCATGCAATAACTTCTCTCTGATCATGCAGAGCTCAAACAAAAAGCAGACACAGACATGATTTTGTGATGAAGGAATTGTGCAGAAAATTAACACGGGTTTCTCAATGGCATTCGAAGTATTGATCCCTCATCGTACCATACCGTATTTAAGTTAATTTTTGTTCTAACTCCTATAAAACTCTTTACCATAAAAAATACATTGATTTTTCCGACGGTATGTAGTAGGATACTAATTTATCCAAGAATTACGTCAAAATGAATTTGGGTACAATGTGGTATGATCGAAAATTGGTCCTTCCAGAGATCAGAGAAGGGCCAACTAACACCTCAACTTTTTCTTAAAAGCAGTACAGAACAAGCATATATATTAGCTATGGCCAAGAAATTATACAAAAGACTATGGGCAAAAAAGAAGTATTGATATTGGCTGAGCTGCCCTGGTGCGGCTGCAATTGTTTAGTAGAGACAATGTCTTTTTCTCATTTTAGGCCAAAGATGTTAGTGCACTCTCGGTTCTAGGAGCATCTCTCTACGATGGTTATCTGGCAATAAATAAACAGATGATAAACCAAGTTAAATGGACGTATATAAAGCAAGCCAGTGAGGTATCGATTCCCCTAAAAAAGCCATCTGGTGAAGATCAGCATCCGCCTTTTGCATTACACTTGATTCCAAGAACCATCTACCTAAGATGTCATTTCCTAGAATGATAAATTATTATAATGGAAATGAATCGTGAATCAAGAGGTTGACTAACTAATCTTTCAAGTGGAAAAACAGCAACCACATATAGTGCATTTTAGGGTTTTCAAGGAATAATAAAACGATGGTCCCGTAATTGACATGCATGTTTGGAGAGATAGAGATGAATGGAAATCGCTAGTGCATACATGATAAGAACCTGAAGTTGATAAAATAGCTGCACTATCCTATACTGAATTAGTTTTTGAAGAGAAAGTTAGTTTAGTGCTAAAAGAGATAAGATAATGGTTATAAGAGATTAAAGTGCCTTATACATTTCCCATGTTGATGACTAGCAAATAGGCTTCTCCACTAATATCTGGCAATGCGGAAACTGTAAGACCACTGAACCGTCATTGACGGGGACCACCTTATACATAATAACTAAGAGTTTTGTTTTTAGGGACATATAGATTATATATAGAGTTACGTAAAGGGTTTGGATTGAGGATGCATGATGTGACTTTGTTTCATGTGATCTAGCCTTTGTAATTTTTGGAATGGTGGATACAGCAACAGGGGTGCCGGAGCCGATATCTACAGACCTGACCGGATGTTCAAAATTAAAACAAGATATTGTGGTAGCTGCACTCTAGAACTAGGGTGAGGAATGCACTGCCTTCGAAGAGATTGCTCCCCCTAACCGTGGTTGTGAGGAAGCTGCATACGATACGCAATGAGTTGCGTAAGATAATCCGACCTTGTGATTTTCATGGTCTCTCGATCCAGGTTGAATCATTGTTGAGTTGAAGCCACCAATGGGGCGATCTGATGCTGGGTGCTCGCTCTCGGTTGTGGAACCAATTACGTCGTTGAAAACATTCTACTTCCATAACCTAAGTGCCCTTTCTAGTTCGAAAGCGAGGGTTCTCTAGATTAAAAACATGATCGTGGATTCACTCTAGTCTAGTATTATATGTCTTTCGATTATTTATACACTCCACAATTTTCAAGTGCTTGTAACTCTCACTCAATCTTGGGTTGATTACTAATTCAGTAATACATTTGTTATATGAATGTCAATTTAGCCCTAGAATTTTCAATTTTACTAATATAGTGTTGCTTGGGTTCACTCCTATAAGGAAAAAACTGAGTGAATTGTAAACCCAAAGGCTTGAGCCCATATAATAATCCATATAAAGATATAGAGTTTCTCATTATCTTTTATGTGGGAGTCACAAGTGACATAAGTTGGGACACATTGTTCTGGGTTGAGGGCAATATTTGATTTTCATCAAGTTGACATCGGAGATCGATTCGTAATCCGATTGAGCTACAATTTGGTTAGCATGTTCGCGACACATTATTCTTGAATCTGATTGGTTTGATTTTCATTTGTAGCTCCCTATTTTTCGTGGGTTGAACTGAACTTGCGTTTTTGGTGAAATTTATCATTGATCTTTTATGAAATTCATGTGTATTGGCAAAATTGATGTTTTGATGTCTTTGCTGATATATACCTTTAGAATATATTAGAGAAGAACTTTATTTAACCAATTTTGTTGATTTTGATCTCCTTATTCCAAGGAGGTTTTCCACGTAAAAAATCGCATTGCGTTTGCATGCTTAGTATTTATATTGTTTTATTATATTGTTTCTCATTAGATTAGCACAAGAAAGGAGATTGGTTTGTTTCGCTGCCCTAAGCTGATTTTGTTCGAATTGTTACTGTTCTCCCATCATCTATTTCACTGCACTAAGTGAGGGCCGTACGTTTCTAGTATTATTATCCCCACTTAGCTGTTTAGATCGGGTTGTCGATTTCTTTGTTTGCCAATTTTGAGTTGAATGGATATCTTTCATGATTTTTGAGCTTCTCTTATTGCTTGACTTTCATGTTTGAAAAATACAAAAAGATTGTAGTCCTTGGTAGATGAGATTGCTTTTCTAAATAAAATTGCATGTTAGTACTATCTAGTAATTTTGGATAAGTTTTCAAATTATAATAGGATTTAAGTTAGATTATTTTCAAATTCAAGTTGGATAACCCTTTACTTTAGATGGAGTATCCCTATTATTTATTTATTCTGAATTTTAATAGAAAAATAATTAAAAATAACAAGTGTATATCGTGTAGATTTAGTTGCATCATCCATGCATCACTAATCACTACTTGCCATGTCATCTCGCCACATCATGGCATGTTTCATGCTTGTCATATGCCACGTCATCTATGTATGCCATGTCATCTTGCCACATCATTATTATTTGCCATCTTATCATGCTTGCTATGTCATCATGCCATGTCATTGCCACGTCATCATGTTTACCATGTCATTGCCATGTTACCTTGTATGCCACATAATTACTAATTGTATGTTTAGGGTTATTTACTTTATAATGCATTCATATTAGAATAGTTTAGATTAATTTTTGCCCGTCATTAGAATTAGGTCATATCACAGGTCATTTGAGTAACAAATATGCATGTTAAACCTAGGTTAGAAACTCATAGGATTAGTTTTCATAAATAAAGGAAAAAAAGCCAAAAAAAGATAATTAATTAGGTTTGGTTAATTAGTTAATAAATTTATGGGTAGACTAATTATTGTATTTTAGTATTTTACTTGTACTTAGAAAATTAATTAATTCGTGGTGCTTGAATTATTGTTTTCTAGCAATTTATTTATTCAATGTTTTGATTATTAAGTGTTGCTTTAATGGTTGAGCGTTGGCATGAACACCCATCATATGTTATTGGTTTATGATTAAAATTAAGCTTGTAAAATATTTTTGAGATAAAGAGAAAAATGTACAAAAGGATGTTACTTTAAAGGTTGAGCATTGGCATGAACACCTGTTACATGTTATTGGTTTATGACTAAAATGAACCAAAACTGCTTGTAAAATATTTTTGAGAGAAAGAGAAAACATATTTAAAGGATGTTAGATTTATCTAGCATAATTAAATCCCAATCCTATGAATCGCTAGTTTGCATAAGTAAAGTGCATTTCCTTACTTTAGTTNCCAAGGGCCGTCGGCCGCCCAGACCGGCGTGCTCTGGGCGGCTGACGGCCCTTGGCCCGGCTGGGCGAGGGCGGGCGACCCTCGCCGGATCTGGGGGAGGGTCGCGACCCTTGCCCCAGATCTGGGCGAGGGCGCGCAGGCCCTCGCCGGAGGCCGGCCGGGGTCGCCGGCCCTGGCCGAGGCCCGGCGACCCCAGCCGACCCTCGCCCACCGTCGCCGGCCCTTCCCGGCGAGGTGGGGCGGCGACGGCGGCGGCGGCGAGGGCTGCACAGCCCTCGCCGATCCCCTCTTCCCCCCCCCGCGGCCTTTTTTTTTTTTTAATAAAATCGATTTTAATTTTTAAAAATCTGACATGGATATTTTTATAAAAAAAATTACCACGTGGATTTTTTATTTTGAAAAAAAATGCCACGTGGATTTTTTATTTTAAAAAAAATGCTCCGTCAGCAAATTAAGTCGCCGGAAAATTGACACGTGGCAATTTGGCCGGAATTTTTCGCCGTTGGCACTTAAGTGATCCCTTTTGCTCCGATTTTGGCACTTAAGTGTACATTTTGTAACTTTTGACACTTAAGTGATCCTTTATGCCAACTTTTGGCACTCCAGAGGTCCGCACCTCGAAAAAGCTGAGTGAATTGTAAACCCAAAGGCTTGAGCCCATATAATAATCCATATAAAGATATAGAGTTTCTCATTATCTTTTATGTGGTAGTCACAAGTGACATAAGTTGGGACACATTGTTCTGGGTTGAGGGCAATATTTGATTTTCATCAAGTTGACATCGGAGATCGATTCGTAATCCGATTGAGCTACAATTTGGTTAGCATGTTCGTGACACATTATTCTTGAATCTGATTGGTTTGATTTTCATTTGTATCTCCCTATTTTTCGTGGGTTGAACTGAACTTGCGTTTTTGGTGAAATTTATCATTGATCTTTTATGAAATTCATGTGTATTGGCAAAATTGATGTTTTGATGTCTTTGCTGATATATACCTTTAGAATATATTAGAGAAGAACTTTATTTAACCAATTTTGTTGATTTTGATCTCCTTATTCCAAGGAGGTTTTCCACGTAAAAAATCGCATTGTGTTTGCGTGCTTAGTATTTATATTGTTTTATTATATTGTTTCTTATTAGATTAGCACAAGAAAGGAGATTGTTTTGTTTCGTTGCCCTGAGCTGATTTTGTTCGAATTGTTACTGTTCTCCCATCATCTATTTCACTGCACTAAGTGAGGGCCGTACGTTTCTAGTATTATTATCCCCACTTAGCTGTTTAGATCGGGTTGTCGATTTCTTTGTTTGCCAATTTTGAGTTGAATGGATATCTTTCATGATTTTTGAGCTTCTCTTATTGCTTGACTTTCATGTTTGAAAAATACAAAAAGATTGTAGTCCTTGGTAGATGAGATTGCTTTTCTAAATAAAATTGCATGTTAGTACTATCTAGTAATTTTGGATAAGTTTTCAAATTATAATAGGATTTAAGTTAGATTATTTTCAAATTCAAGTTGGATAACCCTTTACTTTAGATGGAGTATCCCTATTATTTATTTATTCTGAATTTTAATAGAAAAATAATTAAAAATAACAAGTGTATATCGTGTAGATTTAGTTGCATCATCCATGCATCACTAATCACTACTTGCCATGTCATCTCGCCACATCATGGCATGTTTCATGCTTGTCATATGCCACGTCATCTATGTATGCCATGTCATCTTGCCACATCATTATTATTTGCCATCTTATCATGCTTGCTATGTCATCATGCCATGTCATTGCCACGTCATCATGTTTACCATGTCATTGCCATGTTACCTTCTATGCCACATAATTACTAATTGTATGTTTAGGGTTATTTACTTTATAATGCATTCATATTAGAATAGTTTAGATTAATTTTTGCCCGTCATTAGAATTAGGTCATATCACAGGTCATTTGAGTAACAAATATGCATGTTAAACCTAGGTTAGAAACTCATAGGATTAGTTTTCATAAATAAAGGAAAAAAAGCCAAAAAAAGATAATTAATTAGGTTTGGTTAATTAGTTAATAAATTTATGGGTAGACTAATTATTGTATTTTAGTATTTTACTTGTACTTAGAAAATTAATTAATTCGTGGTGCTTGAATTATTGTTTTCTAGCAATTTATTTATTCAATGTTTTGATTATTAAGTGTTACTTTAATGGTTGAGCGTTGGCATGAACACCCATCATATGTTATTGGTTTATGATTAAAATTAAGCTTGTAAAATATTTTTGAGATAAAGAGAAAAATGTACAAAAGGATGTTACTTTAAAGGTTGAGCATTGGCATGAACACCTGTTACATGTTATTGGTTTATGACTAAAATGAACCAAAACTGCTTGTAAAATATTTTTGAGAGAAAGAGAAAACATATTTAAAGGATGTTAGATTTATCTAGCATAATTAAATCCCGATCCTATGAATCTCTAGTTTGCATAAGTAAAGTGCATTTCCTTACTTTAGTTAGGTGTCTAATTGAATTACTAATTTGATTAGTAGTGATTCCTAAATAAATTGATTTGCATGTTCAGTTGATTAAATAGGAGTGGTTTCCCTTTGGGAAGGTTGCGACACTTGCGCCTCTTTGTTGCCATCTAGCTCGTGGTCGCAACCCCTACTTTATGCTCTGTCCCTTGCCTTCTCTGTCCCTGGTTTGGTGGTTGCCACCTCACAATGATCGAGGTTGCGACCACCTTGACAATGGCGGTGAGGGCTCTCTGCCTCCTCCCCTATCCTTGTTGAGGATAGAAGAAAGCTCATGGTCCTACTAGTTGACAACTGAGGTCGCCAACCCCTCACCGTTGCTGCCCAGGCCTGAGCTTGGGCTTGGTGACATTGGATTCGGTGTCGCGAACCCAGAGTTGACGCCTAGTGTGTGCATGGGGCACAATGCAGAGGCAACGACAGCATGGTGAGTGCTTGAGAATGAGCGATGGAGACGAAGACAGTGGCAGGGGCGTGGCTAGAGTCTTGGTCGTGGCTAGTAGGGTTGGCTTACTCGAGCATTGTGACTTTGCACAGTGAGCTGGTGAGAAGAACAAGGGAAAAATGGGAAAGAAGAAAGGGGGAAAAAGGAATTAAAGAAAAAGGAGAAAGAAAAGGGGATAACTATAATCGATCCAAACCATTGAATTTACTTATTGTGGATGTCTTCAGATCTTAAAGGGGTTAAGTACAACTAAATGCAAAGAGAGATCCAAATGTAGAGGATCTTGTTAGTATATCTTGCCATGGATGGTCGGAATCACGCAAGTGGACTAGTCACTCATCAAGCACAATGCCTGCTCGTTCATATGAAACCTAGCTAGTGGTTAAAAAAGTCACTCCATGTGGACACCTCGCTGCTAAAAACGTGTCCACCGACCCCCCATTAGGACGTAAAACCCTTGTAAGAGCATGCAAGTTGGACATTATCCTCTCTTAGTTGCCTAGCAAAAGCACAAAATAAGCACTAGAGCTGTTTTCAATCCATTTTAAAAAACCCACATGAAAGCAATAGATGCCCATCTCCAATGCCTGATGTCTAGTAAGTGGGAGATCCACATCCCTTTGCATACCTTATTTTACGTGCTATCGAGCCTTACTTTTGCTTGATGAAAGTCACCACCAACCTCCACAATAGACGCTTGCGTTCCGGAACCATATAAACATTAGTTATCAGCCTCGCGCATTTTTTGGGGTTAAAAACAAATCTCTTGTCCATTTCCATGACGTGCTATAGGCATTGAAAATTTTGACCCCTCTAAGGATTCACGCGATAAGTGGGCTACTTTATCTCGTGCAAAATTGGTTGTTAGAAGGCACCTTTTATTTTATTTTAGTATGTAGTAAAGGAGAATTGTTCAAGTGGAGTTTCTTTCTGGAAAATGACACACTCTGTTTCAGAGCAGAAAGTAAAAATGCCAAACCACCCTCTTTCTCCTCTCCTCTACCAAAAGAATAAGAAAAAGCAGCATTTTGAGCACCATCAATGATTTCACAACCATTAGCCATGGCCATGGTCGACTATCGCCACCACTGGCCTACTGGTGATGCTACTGTAGCCACCATAGCTAGCTAGCTTTGCCAATAGCGTCCGTTGCCATCACGGGCAGTCCCAGCAACTAGGGCCGTCATCACAATCACTATCACTAGTTGCTACAGCTTGTTTTCATCTCTGTTGCATTCTTGTTAACCACGTTTTCATTATTAAAACATTTTTAACAGAAATTTTATATGGTGTGCCATTAACACAACCTAAAAATATTAGTCAACCATATTGTCTTGCCTAGATTTGGCGAGGGTGTTGTGACCCTTGCAAGTCCTCACTTATGATTGGTCGTTGACCATTGTTGAGATTGGCCACTAGCAAGGAGAAAAAAAAGGAAAAGGAAAAAAATGAAAATGAAAATTTCATAAAAATTCCATATTAGTGCCGATCACATGATGTAGGATGACTAGTGTCTACTTTAGCAATTTTCAGTTAGAATTGATCGGAAGGACTAAATGAGTAAATGATCAAAAGGTTTAGGATTGAATCGATTATTGTACAATAGGTTCCGAAATTTTTGAATAATTTTCTTAAGGAAAATCAATTGCCAAAAGTTCATCAAAACGAAGAGGAAATCAAATTGACATACTCTCACACCTAATGCAAGGAAACTTGAGAGTGTTGAAAAATATATCTGCCTTTGGCTTATTCATTAGACACTAGCTAGCTTTCAAATAGGGAACAGTAACATAGGAACTAGAGAGAGAGAAGCTACCAATGTGTAGTGAGAGATGTCATGTGGAAGCACCATTGACACTCTTCTTAGGGGTGTCAAATGGGTGAGTTGGGTCAGGTTTGGATCTGATTGAGAATGGTTCGACTCATATTGATCCATTTTAATACAATATAATTTCAACAACTCAAACCTGACTTGACCCAACCTCGACCCCGATCTCGACCCAACTCATACTTGACCTAATCCATATTAGTAAAACACATTCATACTTTAACCTTGTTGACACTTGATTTTTAGTTGATGTGTCGATAAAGGTAAAAAATCGTGATTGAGGTTTCTGGTCGCAACGAAGCCCTTTTTCGAACAAAAATTGTTTTTTTTTCAATTATGTTTATTTTCTTAGCTTTAGTACATGATTTCCTATTCATTTTACACAAAAACCTAAAAAGTCCACACTAAAAAGTCAAATTGTTGACTTTTGGTCAAGGGTTGACTTTGTGGTTAATCCTTTGACCAAAAGTCAATCCCTGGTCAAATTATGGCTTTTGCACAAAAAGATTCTTTTTAAGTTTAATTTTACTTTAAAAGTGAAAATTTTAGAAAAATTCAAAGATTTGACCACAAAATCAAACTTTTAGTGAAAAGTCAACTAGGGTTTGACTTTTGGTCAAACCTTTGACAAAAAATAATGAAAAAATACAAAAATTACAAAATCATTTTATTTTAGCTTTAATTTTATTTTAGGGTCGAAAATTTTGGAAAAGTCGAATAAGAATCTCATTTTCCGAATTTTTCGATTTTAGATTCGAAATTGACCAAAAAAAATTACTTTTGTTCTAGTCATAATTAGGCCTAGTTTCTTTTATGGCATTTGATCTAGAGATAATTACCCATGCACCCATTCAATCATTTCAAGATCGGGCAAGCTGGAATGCGAATTGACATTTTTGCCCCTAATTAGGGGTCCAAATTAGTTCAACATGATTTGAAAACAAATATTTCTATTCTACTCAATTTTGTGAGTTAAGTCCAAATTTGGCTTCAATTTTGGGAAATTCATTTGCTAACTTGTTGAGTTGGGGAATTTAGCTCACTTGGTTTTAAGAAAATAGAATTGTAGAGTTTTAATTCATGAAATTCAAGTTGACCTATTCATAATTAAAGTTTAATTTGATGAACTGAGGTTCAATTTCGACATTGGCCCCAATTTAGTTTTGACATAAAAGTTGTGTCATCTATTTAAGGTCAATTTGAATGCAATAGATCCTTTTAACCATAAACAATTGGGTAATAGGTGTATGGCAATTTTAATTGAATCTAATTTCAATTAATTTACAAATTTTGGTAAACAATTAAAAGAAATTGCTCATTTAAAGTGTAGAAAGTCCAATTCGGTGCACCTATAGCATGGGTGCAATAATTTTCATAATAATTAGGTTTAGGCTAATAAAAATCATTGAATTGAATTTTCATGGTTTAATCGGCCTAATTATATCAACATTGGACCATTTCTTTTGTAATTGGACTACGTTTTGTCGAGATTGATAAAATTTCTTTACAATTTAGTAACTAAATTGCAAAGATTTAAGGAAGATAGGGATCGAACTACTCTAGAAGGGCTCGAACTGGTTGAACTAGTGTGAATAGGTTTGATCAGTTAGACCGACCGTTGGCAAAGAGGACCCGACTGGTTCCTCACCGCTGATAATCGCCATGAGATGGCCCGCCTCATGGTCAAACCTTCTAAGTCCTTAGTTTTTAAAATTTGTGATTTCGCCCCAAGATTTTTGAATTTTCGCAAAATTCCTCTCAAATTCAAGAAATTTGCAAAAATGCCCTAATCTCATAATCAAATCTCAACCATTCATTATGAATGCATTTGAGCCCTTAAAAAAATTCAGCATGTGATTAACTCAATGGATGGAATTAGATCTAGGGATAGGATTAGAATCCAAGGGCTAAGATTTGATTTAGAGGAGTGGTATATAATCATTTTTCCCTCCAAAATTTTGGGGGGCCATTTGTGCAACACATTCTCTCTCTAATTTGCATTCTCCTCTCTCTCTCTCATTTCTCTCTTTTCCTGCCCTTTTTCTCCCTGTAATCTACATTCTCCTCTCTCTCTCATTTCTCCCTTTTCCTGCCCATTTTCTCTCTCTAACCACTTACATGGTTTACTTCAACTGCCAGCTAAACCCCACTAACGAGCCCTTATTGGTAACGCCACCACCTCCTTTGGCTTCCCTCTCCTTTTCTCAACAGATCGGCCACCAGTAGTTGCCTTAAAGCCCCTCCCACATAATCATATGCCTTAGCACGAGCATGGTTTTGTCATTATGCATGTTGTTCAAGTTTGCTTTGTCCTTATTAATTTTGTACCAGGAATTGTGACCACATTTAGGTGTAAATCCCTCATTAAAAATGTTCATGATTTCGTACACAATCTATATGATTGTTCTTCCATTTTTGCCATGTCATATAGGAGTTGTAGGCTATGCATTTTCTGAACATGTTTACTATCCTTTATGTTGCAATCTTGTGTGTTTGTGCATATACTATAAATTGAAAATAAAATCAAACTTAGGAAGTCTTACAGCATTCCCTGAGCTTTCTAATGATGCTAAGTTTAGTCCATTTGCATGTCAATAGACCCTTTTTCTATTTTTGGGAAGTTGCCCTAAGATCTGAAAAATGTAGCAATTCGGAATACATGATTGACCAAATCTGTACTTGCATTTTGTCATTTTTGTATGAATTTTTTCATAATGATTTAGAGGTCAAGTCCTCCATGGAATTTGATTTTCATCTCTAGGACTAGTAACAAAATTTGAGAATTTTTGGATATCATTAACATAACCAAATTGCCATGAGTTCACCTTAGAACCCTATACCTTGTTATGCTTTAATTTTTCGACCAAAAAAAAAAGTTATGCTCTAATGCTTTACATTGTCTTATTCGATTTTTATAAATTCATATGTAGCTCTTATTAGGAAACTTTCTTCATGAAAGTTGTTCCATATCGATTTCTTAATGTGTTGTAATTTTTGCAAGGCTCATTGGCAGTGGGTCCATGCTCAATTGCTTGTTCTTTGATGAATGTCTTGTAAGTTCCCTTGTTTTGTTCTTTGTGACATGATCGTGTTTTAGGATTTTTAGAAATTTATGCATGCAAAACTGACTTTAGATGTCTTCATGACTTTTGATCCTTGTTTCTTTAACTTTAAGTACAAAAATTTTGAGAAAATAAAAAGATCGTCTAACAATTATTTGATGCATGGGATTTGTATTTGGCGCATGATTAATGTATGAAGTAACCCGGCACTAATTGTTTGATTGGGTGAGAACCAAAGTCTTCAGATTTGCTTGCATGTTTACTTACAAGCTTATTATTAAATATTTGCAAAAACCCGATGCATGCTCATGGGTTAAACTTGGGGATTACACATAGAACCCAATTTAGGGGCCTTATGGTGTTAGTCACCATGAGTAAACACCAATGATGGCTAATTATCATAAACCATGTCTAACAACAAATGAGGAAATGTTCTAGTGGTATGTCATGTGTGCAATCTCAAAGACCGACCCCAAGGCCAACTTGAATCGACCAATTGTTACTTGTTTGATTTCTTAATGTGCTTGGGTTGCCTTTTGCTTGATTCGGTGTTTGTTTCAAATGTAATTCATTCTGCTTTAGCCTTAGTATAAAATTAGGTCAATAAAGCAATCCCAAAGACGACGAAGGTTGATTTCCTTTCCGACCTTTTTTTCCTTGTAAATGGCGACTAATCGATGCCCATTCTGACCTTTTCCCTTGTATCATTCATTTAATACTTGACATATGTCTCAGGTTTTCTCTTGCGATGTATATAAACCCGATGAGGTGCGGGTTTCTTCTTCCTTTTCCTTCTTTTGATTTTTGAAGCAATTTGATATTTATCAAATACTTGAATTGTGAGATGATTCTGATTCCATTTGTGGATTACTGGAAATTTATGATTGATGGTTGATGCTCAATGTCTTTGTAAACCCTGAGAGGTGTGTGGTTATGTGCATATTTGTCTAGGATATCCTTGTGGACCGAGCCACCGATTTATAATAGGTGGAAACCTAACCAAGGAGAGAATCTTGGTTGTCTAGTCATGGGCGTTAAACGTGACCATGGTTGGACATTTGAGCTTGAGTTTGGTCATTGGAGTGGATCATTGACATTTGATTTGAGTCTAATTGGTGGAATGGACTATTGACTCGTGTTTTGACGAGTTTAGCCAATATAATGGACCATTGGCATGTGTTTTATGAGATTGACCAATGAACTGGACCATTGGTACCTATTTTGTTATATCTTGAGGTACTTTTATTATAAACATATTATGTTAAAAGCGGGTTATGTTTGCGTTTAAAATGTTCATAGTGATTTCTCAATCCGCTTGGAAGAAATGCGTTATTCATTGAGCTGTGGTAGCTCACTCCTCTTATCTACATGTTTTTCAGGTTCTTCAGTGAGCCGCAAGTAGAACATGAGCGTTCGTATCGGAAAGGACTTTTGATAGTGGAAAATTATTGGTATGAGTTGGCATAATTGTGAACTTGTGAGTTAGCTGTTTGGGATGTGACTATATCTTTTTGGTGGTTTCTAGACAACTCTGATATTGTAACCATATGCTCTTTTATCAAATACATATATGTGGATGTATATATGTTAATATTAGGCTGCATTTTGGTTATGTTAAGGCTGCATTCTTTGGTATAAGGATGGCCATGCCATGCTCTTGTTCATGTAGATTTGGGGTGTGACATTTGTTGGTATCAAAGCTTAAGTTTTGATCTTTCTAGGTGTAGATGTGGGATGTGGTGAGATTGTGTGATAGATTTTAGTGTGTTAGACTTTTAGATACTAAGTTGTTGCTTCGTTCTTGGATCCAAGTGATCACGTGCGACTCGGAGACACTTGCCTTGCTTCGTAGGAATAGTAGAGGCAAGCAAGTTGTAATTCCTGATGCTAGAGATATGCCTCAACGTTCTCAAGGCTCAGCTTCAAAAAGAAGATTGGAAGATCAACATGATAGGAGTCCCGACTTGTGCAAAGTTAGAGAAGAAGCTCAAGAGCCCTCTCCCATGATTGAGTTCAAGCATGCCATGATTCATTGGTATCACTAGGAAAAGGAATTAAGCGAAGATGGCATGAGTGGCCCTTATACCTTCGCTCAATTCAAAAAGGTGAAACCACCCACTTATGATGGGAAAGCTTATCCTTTTGTAGCTGAGCATTGGACTAGAAAAATCGAGGGCATCTTCGAAGTTGAATGTGTTCCCAAGGACAAGAAGGTTAGCTTTGCCACTAGATATTTGGAGGGTGAAGCAGAGCATTGGTGAGAAGGAATGAAGCCCGCCCTTGGAGATAGGAATATTGTTATAGCTTGGGAGGACTTTAAGAAGGCTTCCAATGCTCAATTCTTTCCCGTTTCATTTCAGCAAAAAATGAAGAGTGATTGTAATATCTTGAAATTTGAGCCATTTGAGGGATGAATGAATGTTAATTTCATCAATGCATTGTTGGTTGGTCTCTCTCGAAACTGATCACTCTTGAGATACTGACCTTGAGGGGAAAGGCTAATGAGGACAAGACTCATGCAACTAAAGAACTTAACTTGGGAAAACGACTCAACCATGAGATTTGCGTAAGGACAATCCTATAGTTATGTAGGTCGATTCCAAGGACGAATAAAAGTTGATTCGCGGACAAAATATAATGGGACGACGAGTGATTCCGTTTACTGTTATCGAGCCCACGAATGACCTTATGTCAATCCTTGGTAATCGTGTACTTTTTAATAAGAATCTATTCTTCCCAATTTCATGTAGTCAAGGATGTCCATGTGTCGAGAAGTCTTGAATGTGGTTTGGCACGAGTCGATTATGCGTGAATTCTCGAAACCGTCTATCAGTCTGAGTTGTACCAAAATGGCATTTAGGAAAAATTGACATGGCATGAGAATTCAGTATTGGACTTCGAATTTTCGAGAACATCCGGGATGGACTTTTGGACGATGCTTCTTCGACAGTCGATAGTGTCAGTTAAGCCAAGTTTTTGGAAAATGGATTTTCGGATTGAGGAAACGAGCCTATAAGGACGTGGGCCGGGCAAGATCAGTATGGGCCTCATGCCCAAGGTGGGACAGCCGCCGTGGTAGACCCGAGGCAAGCAAGTGAGCTTGTTGGACTAAACCAACTATTTACCTTTCCGAGCCCATTGTTTAACCTTGAGCCATTTCAAGCCCAACAAATTCCTGAGCCCATTCCTATTTATTTTCTAGCTGTTTCTTAGGACCGCCCTTCATTTTAAGCCCAAGGGTAGTTTGGGAAATGTGTAAGATGAAAATGACTATTTTGCCCCTAGATATTTTGAAGAAAAGTCTAAACAAGAGAGAGAAGATGATGTCATCTTTCTTGGGAGTTGAACCTAGCCTTTAATGGCCTTGAAGAGGCTTATTTTCAGCCCTCACTTCACTCTCTCTCTCTCCCCTTCATCTCCTCCAAAACTGCACACCACTCTCTCCCTTGTTTTCTTTCCTTTCTTCAGTTTTTCTTTTTGACATTCCTTCGAAAAACCAAGTTGTTCATGCCCTTCCCATGTGAATCACGGCCTATGCCACCCACCATCGTGTTTAGGACAAAAATTCCGTATGGATGGCATCGGCCGTTCGTTGATCGAAGCCGCCGACTGACCAACTGACCGCTTACTGTTCACGTGATATTACACGATTCCGCCTATTTCGGCTATTTTCCCTGTTTTTCGACCCGATCTCCGCCCATCCTAGCCATCAGCAGTTCCCCCTTGACCCCCAAGTGTTGTCGATTATCGGCTCGCCGCTCACTGGAGCTTTAGTTAGCTCTGTTAAGTTGTTTTCCTCCTGTGCAGTGTTGTTTTCAGAGGTTCAGTGGGGAATCCGAGTTTGTTGATGCTGTGTTGACCATGGGACCACCTTGGATCGTCATGGTAGAGGTCCCCGGGTGTTAGGTTCGTCGCCGCTGTCGCATTCGTGTCGCCGGCCCGCTTAACAGGTGAGTTTAGCCCCTAATCCCTATTTAGTACCTAAACTTACTTAGGGTTGGGTTGGTTAGTGGTAAGGTTGGTTTAGGAAGTTTAATTAAGATGTATTAAGCCTAAGATAGGTGGTTAGATAGATGGTTAAGATTAGTTTAGCTTAACTTGCTTAATTTTGCTAATTGAGATTATTTGTTGCTTAATTGTGGGTTATGTGTTTTATTTGTATAATTAAGCATGATTTGATTTAATTGATTGATTAATTGTTTTAATTAATGTTTTGTTTAATTTTTGAATTAAATGTTTTAATTAATTGAATTTCGGAAAAATTACTGTTCATAATTACTGTTCATGAGCACTATTCGCGATTACTGTTCATAATTATTGTTCATGGCACTATTTATGCAAAAGTTAATTTTTGTCTTAATTTGATGTGTTCTTGGTTGTTATGCTTTCTTGAAGTGCCGATTGTTAATTATAAGTATGAATAATGATGAAATGAATGATCGAAGACCAAGTGGAAGTGAAAGTTTTTGATTTATTGAGTTATTCTCGAGAATTAGGGAATGTACGTGATTGTTGATTGGTTGAATTTGGAATTTTGGAATTATCGAGTGATACTGCATAACATATTATGTGGGTTATCTAAAATGGCATATCGCATGAGCAATGTTGCATTTACAACCAAGCAAAAGCAAATACAAGAATGAAATGTTTGCTAATGTGTTGTTTGGTCAGATTAAAGTTGATAGCCCGGTTAAGCCGGATGATCGCCAATCCTTTGGGGTTATGCCGTGACCATTGGGTCGCTTGATAGTGGTCAGATGCGGAGTCGCGATTGAGGCCGGGCCCATGCTCCTCAGGGAATGCCGTTGATGGGGGAAAGCCCGTGATGTTGCCGTGCCTCATGAGGGAGGACGATGCCTGGTTTACAACTAGTTGATTGCTAACCATAAGGTTGTGTCGTGGCCTAGGGGGTCGTAATAATCAGAGCATATGTGTGGATGTGAGGCATGAGAAAGTTGTGTGAGATACTTTAATTATTCGCATGCTTTTAATGTCGTGATGATTTATGGCACGTACGCATGAGTTGACAGTCGTGTAGGGTGTGGCAATAGCTAGATGAGATCTCTTGTGACGCGACTCGCATGTGATTGATGAATTGTATTATCTAACGGCCATGTGCCTTGCTTACATTGAATGAGATTTGACGTGTAGGGTGTGGCATACCGAGTAAAGTTGCATGTAAACCGAATATTGATTATTGGTTGACTTGTCTATTGTTTAGTATGTTGTTTGCTGAATGTCTATTATTGGATTAATTGAGGGGTGGTTTTGGAGAGACACCTCGGGTTGAGTTGACATACTAACCGGGGCTTAAGGGGAGAACTCGCTAAGATTTTATCTCACTGGTTATTGTATAATCACTTTCAAGCCCTTAGAATGGTGTACCCGCAGTGGAGGATCTTGCCCCTGCTCCTCCAATGATCGACCTGATGGAGACTGAGTCCGATGTGTTTGAGTGACCGTAGTGCTGAACCCGAGGGTTCATTTTGTATAGCCGGATTAGCCAGTTTCTTTTGGTTTGACTTAGATGATGGATCAGCCCCTTTTTATCGAGCTTGTAAATCAGAAAACGATCATCTATTGGTTAATCTAGTAAGATGTATAAATGAGTAGTGGTTGTTGTTCTTGCTGTTCATCCATTTATCCTTGTTTGATTGATTGTTTGTTTGGGGATGTTTGTCTTTTGCTTGCGCTTAACGAAATATAAAATGAATGGTTGTCAATGGGTCCTGGGACGTTGCTTTCAATCGACCAAGGTAATGGAGTTGCCGCGAGCTTGAGAGTCGAGGTGTGACAGTGATTTTATACACATATCTCAAGGTGACTCTATTGTCTTGGAGTATGCAATCTGCTTTAATTAGATGAGTAGATTTGCCGAGCAATTTGTGTCCAATGAGCATGATAAGGTAGATCATTTTCAACAAGGGCTCCAATATGAAATTAGTTTTGCATTCACACCTCTAGCATTGACAAGTTATAAAGACATGCTTGAACGAGTGATGAGGGTGGAACAAAAGATTTTGGAACAGGAGACACTAGGTATACCTCAACAAAAGAAGTTGAAGCCCACTAATAATCAAGATAGTGGTACTAATGGTAGTGGAAAGAGAAAAGTTTTTAACCAACTCCGAAAGTCCAAAATTTCGAGTAACTAAAGCTCGTGTACTACCTATGGGAGGTGCCATGTGTAACATCCTGGGAATCAACCCCATTTTGGGATTTTGTATAATGGCAATGTTAGTCGAAGGCCTAGTCAGTACAAATATTCCGAATTGTTTGTTCATAGGATAATGGATTACAGAGAGGCGCCTATAGGAAACGATACATGTACGACTCGCAATTTTGATTAAGAACGAACCCTTCGACCATGAGGACCTAGGCGGGAATGATATCCTCTAAGTACTAGACTATTAAAGAAATAGAAATAAATCGATTCAGCAGAGGTATGAAGTCGAATTGCAGGTGATTTCCGCATGACTTCGATACGAACTACCAACGATGTTAAACCAAATCCTTTTCATATGGTACTCGAGATTATCAATTGAGCCCCCAGGATCACATGACAATCAAGGGATGTCTCCAACTTGAGAATTGACGTTAACGTGGATCGAAGAATGGTTGACCACGGGTCAAAAGTGAGGAAAGTCCTAAAAGAGCGCCTGATAATCCAAATTGTACTACGGTCACAATCGACTCAATTTAGCCCTGATTTTTAATCTGATTTTGGGAACCGACTTCTCAGTGATATTAGGACTAAATATTTGGACGTTGCTTCATTTATTTTGGGATTTTCTATAGGATACAAAAGTGTTGGAAAAATAAAAAATTAGATCGGGTTTTGAGCCCACGGGTGGGCCGGCCCAAGATTGGAGGCCCAATGGGCCTTGCGCCCATTTAGCCCAACCCAAAGGGGGCCCAAGCTGGCCCAAGTTCCTCTCCCTCCTCAGCCCATAGGCTTCTCTCTTTTTGCCTTTCCTTTTGTGCCCAAGTGGGCATTGTTTTTGCTTGTTTATTGTTTGTCTTTGATTGGTTCTTCAACAAGTGGCTTGCCCACTTGCCTTAGCTTCTTATCCAAAGTCTCTAGCCCTCTTTCTCTCCTCCTTTCTCCCCCAAATTCGTTCAGCTGCCTAGCCTCTCTCTCTCTCTCTCCCTTTTTCTCTTCTTTTTCTCTTCCATTTCTATTGTTTCTTGCTGTCCTTAGTGTTTTACAGCCAGAAAATAGCCTTGTTGCCATCACTAGAGCCACCACCACCGCCTAAAGTGTAGTCCCCGAAGTCAGGGAGCTAGCCACGCACCCCTAGTCACCCATAGTCGCTGCTAGTTGCCTGTTTTGGCCTTTTCCACCTCTGTTGGTCAATTCCGCGTGAATAGTAAACCAACACTATTTTGGCCCTTTTTGGCCACCCTGAGCTTACCCCTCATAGCCCTCATTCCCCCCTACGCGCCGGTGTCGCTGGATTTCTAATCCAAGTAAGTTAATTGCCTAATCCTTGTTTAGGGGTTGATTAGTGTATTTGTGTGCTTGTGATTATTTAAGGTTGATTGGTTGATTAGGATGGTTAATTAAGGCTAACTAGGGTTAGTTAATTGACCATAGTTAGTATTAAAGTAACTAATGTTAAGTAATTAAAGTAACTATGGCTAGTTTTAAAAGTAACCAAGGTTAGATTTTAATCATGGTTAGCTTAAATTAACTATGGTTGGGTAAATTGATTAACCATGATTAAGTTTATTTATTTTTATTTATTTATTTTCTTATTTTCGGGTGAATTTATTGTTCACAATTACTATTCACGGCACTATTTATACATGAGCAAATTTTGGTTTCAAATTGTTGTGTTCCTGATTATTAAGGCTTGTTGAAGTGCAAATTGTTGATTATTCCCAAGAATTAGGGAATATATGTGATTGTTGATTGATTGGAATTGAATTTCAGTTTGTCGTAATTTTCACGAGTGATTGGATTGTACTGCATGACATTATATGCATGTTAATTGCAATAGCATGTTGTGTGAACACGAATTGTATGTGCATTCACGACAGAGCAAAGATAAAAATGAATTGATCGATGATGTGTTACATGATCACATTAAGAGAGGGAACTCGATGTCGACGGAAGACCGCCAATCCTTATGGGGTTGTCCCATGGCCGTTTGGTCGCTTGACTTCAGTCGGATGCTTGACATGGAGGAATTACTTGTGGGGTTGCGGTAGTGGGCGAGTCTCGGGCCTTTGTTAGTTGCGGGGCTGCGGTAGTGGGTGAATTCTATATTCATTCGAGAATGCCGTCTTGGGAGTGAGCCATTGACGTCACCGTGCCTCGAGGTAAAGAGGACGAAGCTGGTTTGGCCAAGAATAACCAACCATAAGGTTGTGCCGTGGCCCAAGGGGGAGGGGTTGTAATAATTGGAGCATATGTGGACGTTGAGACCTGAGAAAGTTGTGTACAATACTCTAATTATTTGCATACCTCCTATCGTTGTTGTAAGGCGATTGACAATTTCTGCAGGTTACGTATGCCAAGGCTAGGTAGAGTCGCTTGTGATTGCACCTGTTTTTTAAATGTCTTCTGTGGTTATCTCTCTAAGGTGGTATTAGATGATTTGATGAATTAGGTTGTATGTTAAAGTCCCAAGATGAGCGAAGTTCCTAACCAGAGCTTCGGACTTTAACTTGTTGAGTTTATCTCAACCTATCGTGGTTAACCTTTTTAAGACCTTGATGATGCAGTACTCGTGGACCGAAGAGAGCAATTCCTCCGAGGTCAGCGAGTAGGCACTTGTACAATGTTAGGTTAGTTAGACCAGTCCCTTTTTGATTAGGTCTTAGCTTGTCGCTTATAGTAAGGTGTGTATGTATTTGTTGGTGTGTTTGTTAACCTTCAGATATATAAAAATGGTGTTTTGTCTTTCCTCTATGTCTTTACTGCTATCCTTATTGTTTATGTGTTGGGAGTATTCGTTTTTGCATGTGCATAATTACAAGATAAAATGAATTGGTCGATGACAGTATCTGGGATGTCGTACAACTAGACCTGAAGTGAAATGAGGTTGTCGCAAGCTCGAGAGTCGGGGCGTGACAAGCTCACCGATTTTGGTATCAGAGCGTGGTTGGCTGATAGAGTGATAAAGTGCGATGAGTCTTGCGTTGGTGCATAGGGACAGTTAGTAGGAAAAACAGTTTCTTTGCTTGCATGTGATTGATTGCAAGATCCTTTGTGGTCCTTTGTTTTAGGGTTGTCCCATTTTCTAATTCCATGAAGGGGAATTGGAACGTAGGTTAGAAGGGTCCCTTGGTTTGAGGACCCTAGGTCAGATGGGTCAAAGGAAGAGGACGGCGTAGGTGCCAACCGGTGCTAAGGAGGTAGCACTGGAAGACCCGAGGATGGATGGGATTATGCATGCCATTAAGGCTCTAATAGGTCAACAGGCTCAAACCCAAGCCGTTGTCGCTGCTGCTCCTGCAACTAGACTCAGGACTGGTAACTAGCCTATGCATCAACTGGTGGAGCAGTTCATGAAGCTGAAATCGCCCAAGTTTATTGGGGCTGGCAACCATGAGACAACAACCCTCTAGGTAAGGGAGCTAGAAAAGACTTTCACCTGGCTACAGTGCTCAGAGGAAGAAAATGTGATCATGACGTCTTACCAACTGCAGGGTAATGTCAACACTTGGTGGGAAGCTACCCAAGGGTGGGTATTTCCCGAGGGTACAACCAGGGTTTGTGATACCTTCAAAGAGGCTTTTCTGAGCAAGTACTTCTCATATTGCGCAAAGGAGCAAAAGCTGGTGGAATTTCATAGGCTGCATCAGAATCAGATGACAGTGAATCAATACGAGGCCAAGTTTGCAGAGCTATTGAAGTACGCGCTGCAAATGGTTGAGCACCCTTTAGATAAGACTAAGAGGTTTTGGGGTGGACTGAAAATGGAAATCCGAGACCACTTGGTGTCTACGAACTTGAAGGAGTACAATGAGCTGTATAAGAGAGCTTAGATGATTGAGAGGCACATCGTAGAGAAGGCAGCCACAAATGGATCGCGATTTATGCCTAGCATAGATAGCCATCGGTTTGGAAAGAAACCGATGGTGGGAGAATGTATCCTCTCCCGCCTAATGGAAGAGACGGTGTGGGAAAACCGTCACTGAGCTTTTTCGGGGGATGTTGAAGGTGTGGAAGAAGGCATGGAAATACCCCGTGTCCCCCTATAAGGGGAGTCTACTATGGATGTGGTTAGGTGGGCCACCTAGTGAGAAACTGCCTGTGCAAGCCCCATGATGCCATTCACGCCACGACCGCCAGCCGGACCACTAGTGGGGAACATTCAGCAAGGCAATTAGTACAGACCCCCTGCACATGGATGGGTGTATGCAGTCACGAGGAAAGAGGCAGAAGACACACTTGCTGTGATTACAGGTACGATATCTCTTCACGACCATGCTGCTTATGCATTGTTTGATTCGGGAGCTTCGCACTCCTTTATTGCTAAACGGTTTGTAGAATTAGTGGGATTAAGACCAGAGCCATTAGAAATGGTTTTGGTCATTTCTAGCCACTAGAAACGGTTTTTGTTATTTCTACTCCGTTAGAGGATTCAACTGATTATAGATGGTTGGGAAGGAATAATTGATTTGATTGTTTTGGCGATGTATGACTTTGATGTCATTATTGATATGGATTGGCTGACCAAGCAAGGGGCTACTATGGATTGTCAGGAGAAAAGAATCCAATTCAATCCGACTGGAGCTAGTAGTTTCTAGTTTGTAGGGAGTCGTGGAGGGTCCTTGATTCCCTTGATTTCTTCTTTGGAAGCAACCGGGTTATTAGGGTCAGGATGTCGAGGCTATTTGGCGTCTGTAAGTGATGCGTTGAAAGAAGGACCGAACTTGGAAAACATCGTGGTAGTACAAGATTATCCTGATGTCTTTCCAAAGGAATTGCCAGAACTACCCCTGGCCAGAGAGACAGAGTTCGTAATCGAGTTGGCTCCTAGGACGGAACCAATCTGGAAAGCATCGTACAGGATAGTGTTATCAAAGTTGAAAGAATTGAAGGTGTAGATGTAGGAATTATTGGACAAAGGCTTTATTCACCCGAGTGCGTCGCCTTGGGGAGCGTCAGTCCTGTTTGTCAAGAAAAATGATGATTCGTTGCGGTTATGCATTGACTATTAGCAGCTTAATCAAGTGACGATTAAGAACAAGTACCCGCTGCCGAGCATTGACAACTTGTTAAATTAGCTCCAAGGAGCGTCGATGTTCTTTAAGATAGACCTAAGGATGGGCTATCATCAATTGAGAATTTGAAAGGAGGACATACCATAGACAGTTTTCTGTACTCATTATGGTCATTACGAGTTTACAATAATGCCATTTGAATTGACAAATGTCCTTGCTGCTTTCATGGACTTGATGAACCGGGTGTTTAAGGAATAGTTAGATCAGTTGGTGATCGTGTTTATCGACGACATTTTGGTGAATTCGAAGAGTCCAGATGAACATGAGCAACACCTAAGGACCGTGTTGCAAACCTTAAGAAATCATGAGTTATTTGCAAAATTTAGTAAGTGTGAATTTTGGTTGGCTCAAGTGGCTTTTCTAAGCCACGTGATCTCAGGCGAAGGGATTTTTGTGGACCCGACCAAGATTGAAGCGGTTATTGATTGGCCGAGACCGACTTTAGTAACCACGGTTCGTAGTTTTCTGGGACTGGCTAGTTATTATAGACGATTTGTGGAAAAATTCTCTTCAATAACTTTGCCAATAGCACAGTTGCTAAAAAAGGACAAGAAATACGAGTGGATGGATAAGTCCGAGTGTAGTTTCCAAGAGTTTAAGCATAAGCTGACTATTATGCCAGTTTTGACTATTCTGTTAGGCTTAGGAGGATATGAGATTTTTAGCAACGCGTCATACAAGGGACTCAATTGCGTTCTGATACAACATGGTAAAGTGATAGCATATGCTTCTAGGCATTTGAGGCCTCACGAGCTGAATTATCTGATGCAGGACTTAGAGTTGGCAGCCATCATATTTGCGTTGAAAATATGGAGACATTGTCTCTATGGAGAGAGATTTCAGATTTTTACTGACCATCAAAACTTGAAGTATTTGTTCTCCCAAAAGGAACTGAATATGAGGCAGTGCAGATGGATGGAACTTTTTAAGGATCATGATTGCGATATTCTATACTATCTAGGCAAGGCAAACAAAGTGGCAGACTCTTTGAGTCGCAAGTCATTAGTTGTGAGTATGATGGTTCAAGAATGGATTCTGTTGGAAGGAATTCGTGATTCAGAATTCAAGCTCGAGGTATGCCATCTTTCTAGTATAATGGCTACCCTTCGGATCAAACCTGAAATTCAAGCCAAGATTAAGGCAACCTTTGGAAGTTGAGATCCAAAAGATTCTGCACATGGACACGACCAAGAGAAAGTCGAATTTTCAAGTATTCGAGGATGGGATCTTGAAATTCCGTGGACGGTTATGTGTACCAAGCAACACTGGAATAAAGGAGAGGTTGTTATCCGAAGCGCATCGCAGCGATTACAGTGTTCACCCAGGTAGTATGAAGATGTATCAAAAATTTGTGATAGTATTATTGGTGAAATGACATGAAGCTAGACATCGCCAAGCACGTGGCAAAGTGTCTAACTTGTAAACAAATGAAAGCACAGCACTGTAAGCCAAGAGGGTTACTGCTACCTCTTGAAATCCCCGAATGGAAATGGGCGCACATCACATTGGACTTCATGATGGGATTACCAAGAAGTCAGCAGGGGTAATGATGCGATTTGGGTTATAGTGGATCAATTGTCGAAGTTAGCTCATTTCATCATCGTACGCAAGGATTTTGCTTTGGAAAAGTATGCAAAATTGTATGTGTGACAAATTATTCGTTTGCATGAGGTACCAGTAACGATTACTTCGTATCGAGACCCTAGGTTTATGGTTGCATTTTGGAAGAGTCTACACACTTCGATGGGAATAAAGCTGCAGTTCAGTACGGCCTACCATCCTCAGGCAGACAATTAATCAGAGAGAACTTTGGAGGATATGCTGAGAGCCTGTGTATTGGATTTCAAAGGAAGTTGGCAGGAACAACTTCATCTCGTGGAGTTCGTGTACAATAATAGTTATCAGTAGAGTAGTAGAATGGCATCGTTCGAAGCTTTGTTCGGCAGACCGTGTAGGACTCCAATTTTGTTGGGATGAAGTCGGGGAGCGAAAATTACAAGGCCAGAGTTAGTGCAGCAATCTTTAGACGTCGTTAAGATGATTCGAGAAAGGTTAAAGACGGCCTAGAGCAGACATAAGAGTTATGGGGACAAACGACAGACAGAAGGCCATTGGAATTTCAAGTGGGTGATCATGTGTTCCTTAAAGTATCGCTGATGCAAGGTACATCGCAATTTGGAAAGAAAGGAAAAATGAGCCCGAGGTACGTCGGACTGTTTGAGATTCTAGAAAGGATTAGGAATTTAGCCTATCGTCTTAGACTACCACTTTGACTTGCTCAGGTGCATGATGTGTTTCATGTGTCGATGTTAAGGAAATATGAGCCGGACCCAATGCCCATGTTGAATTTTGAAGAGATAGAGGTGGATGACAGGGTGTCGTATGTGGAGAGACCAATTCGGATTGATGACCAAAAAGAACAAGTGCTGAGAAGCAAGACGGTCTCCTTGGTCAAAGTCATTTGGCAACATCATGGTATGGAGGGAGCTACGTGGGAAAGCGAAGAAATCATGAGGCATCAGCACCCCTATCTTTTTGAGGATTAGCGTGTCAGTTTAAATTTCGAGGACAAAATTTCTGTAAGAGAGAAAGAGTTATAACATCCTGAGAATCGACCCAATTTTGGGATTTTATATAATGGCAATGTTAGTCGAAGGCCTGGTTAGTCCAAATATTTCGAACTGTTTGTTCGTAGGATAACAGATTACAGAGAGGCACCGATAGGAAACGATACGCGTACGACTTGCAATTTCGATCAGGAACGAACCCTTCGACCATGAGAACTTGGGCAGGAACGATATCCTCTAAGTACTAGACTATTAAGGAAATGAAAATAAATCAATTTGGCAGAAGTACGAAGTCAAACTGCGAGTGATTTCCGCACGACTTCAATACGAACTACAAACGACGTTAAACCGAATCATTTTCACCTAGTACTTGGGATTATCAATTGAGCTCTCAGGATCACACAACAATTGAGGGACATCCCTAACTCTAGAATTGATGTTAAAGTGGATCAAATAATAGTTGACCACAAGTCAAAAGTGAGGAAAGTCCTAAAAGAGCGCTCGATAATCCAAATTATAATATAGTCGCAATCGACTCAATTTAGCCCCGATTTTTAATTCAATTTTGGGAATTGACATCTCAGTGATATCAAGACTAAATATTTTGGATGTCACCTCATTTATTTTTGGATTTTCATGTTGGATGCGGAAGTGTTGGAAAAATGAAAAATTGGACCAGGTTTTGGGCCCGAGGGTGGGCTAGGCCAAGACTGGCGTCCTAGTGGGCCTTGCGCCCATTCAGCCCAACCTAAAGGGGGCCCAAGCTGGCCCAAGTTCCTCTCCCTCCTCAGCCCATGGGCTTCTCTCTTTTGGCCTTTCCTTTTGTGCCCAAGTGGGCATTATTTTTGTTTGTTTATTGTTTGTTTTTGATTGGTTCTTCAACAAGTGACTTGCCCACTTGCCTTAGCCTCTTATCCAAAGTCTCCAGCCCTCTCTCTCTCCTCCTTTCTCCCCCAAATTCGTTCAGTAGCTTAGCCTCTCTCTCTCTCCTTTTATCTCTTCCTTTTCTCTTCTATTTCTGCTGTTTCTTGTTGTCCTTGTTGTTTTCCAGCCAAAAAATAGCCTTGCCGCCATCATCGAAACTGTTGCCACTGCCCAAAGTGTAGTCCTCGAAGTCAGGGAGCTAGTCACACACCCCCGGTCACCCTTGGTCACCTCTAGCTGCCCATTTCGGCCTTTTCCACCTTTGCTAGTCAGTTTTGCGTAAACAATAAACCAGCACTATTTTGTGCCCGTTTCAGCTACCGTTTGTCACTCGTTGTCATTCCCAAGCTTATGCCTCGTAGCCCTCATTCCCCCCTACGCGCTGGTGTCGCCGGATTTCTGATCCTAATATGTTGATTGTCTAATCCTCATTTAGGAGTTAATCTTGATTAGGGGTTAATTAGTGTATTTTTGTGCTTGTGATTAATTAAGGTTAATTGGTTGATTATGATGGTTAATTAAGGCTAACTAGGGTTAGTTAATTGACCATAGTTAGTATTAAAGTAACTAAGGTTAATTAATTAAAGTAACTATGGTTAGTTTTAAAAGTAACCAATGTTAGATTTTAATCATGGTTAGGTTAAATTGACTATGGTTAGGTTAATTGATTAATCATGGTTAAGTTTATTTATTTATTTTTGGACGAATTTACTGTTCATAATTTACTATTCATAAATACTGTTTACAGTTACTATTCATGGCACTGTTCATAAAAAAACAAATTTTTGTTTCAAATTATTTTGTTCTTGATTATTAAGGCTTGTTGAAATGCAAATTGTTGATTATTCCCAAGAATTAGGGAATGTACGTGATTGTTGATTGGTTGGAATTGAATTTTGGTTTGTCGTAATTTTCACGAGTGATTGGATTGTACTGCATGACATTATGCATGTGTCAATTGCAATAGCATGTTGCATGTAGCACGAATTGTATGTGCATTCATGACGGAACAAAGATAAAAATGAATTGATCGATGATGTGTTGCATGGTCACATTAAGAAAGGGAACTCATCATTGCCAGAAGACTGCCAATCCTTATGGTGTTGTGCCATGGCTGTCTGGTCGCCTGACTTTGGTTAGATGCTTGACAATGAGGGGTTACTTGTGGGGCTGCGGTAGTGGGTGGGTTTTGGGCCTCTATTAGTTACAGGGTTGCGGTAGTGGTTGGGTCTTATGTTCCTTTGAGAATGCCATCTTAGGAGTGAGCCTTTGACGTCGTTGTGCCTTGAGGTAAAGAGGACGTAGCTAGCTTGGCTAGAAACCGCTAACAATAAGGTTGTGCTGTGGCCCAGGGGGAGGTGTCATAATAATCGGAGTATATGTGGATGTTGAGACTTGAGAAAGTTGTGTACAATGCTCTGATTATTTGCATGTCTCTTACTGCTGTTGTGAAGCGATTGACAGTTTCTGCAAGTTGTGTGTGCTAAAGCCTGGTAGGGTCGCTTGTGATTGCATATGTTTATTAAACTGTCTTCTGTGATTATCTCTCTGAGGTGGTATTGGATGATTTGATAAATTAGGTTGTATGTTAAACTCCCAAGGCGAGCGAACTTCTTAACCGGGGCTTAGGACTTTAACTTGCTGAGTTTATCTCAACTCATCATGGTTAACCTTTTCAGGGCCTGGATGATGCAGTACTCGAGGATCGAAGAGAGTGATCTCTCCAAGGTCAGCGAGTAGGCACTTGTACAGCGTTAGATAGCTAGGCTGGTCCCTTTTTTAGTAGGCTTTAGCTTGTCGCCTATAGTAAGGCGTGTATGTATTTGCTGGTATGCTGGTTAACTTTCAGATATATAAAAATGGTATTTTGTCTTTCCTTTGTATCTTTACTGCTATCCTTGTTGTTTCTGTGTTGGGAGTATTCGTTTCCGCATGTGCATAATTACAAGATAAAATGAATTAGTCGACGACAGTACCTGAGACGTCATACAACTAGACCTCAAGTGAAATGGGGTTGTTGCGAGCTTGAGAGTCGAGGCGTGACACTATGGCGGTCCTTGTTACCACAAGAAAGGAGCATGTTTGTGGACAAATAGGACATATGGTGCGTGATTGTCCTACATAGAAGAATGCCCCTGGGGATAGCAGAGTATGCTATTTATGTGGGCAACTTGGGCATCTAGCGTCTACTTATTCTATGAAAAAAATTGCCCCTCTAGTTAGTAGGCCTCAAGAAAGCCAGCAATGACAGAAGACAATGGGGAAAGTCTTTGGGGAAAGTCTTTTCGATGACTGAAGAGGATGTGGCTACGTCTAATGCAATTGTTCTAGGTAATATTTCGATTGCCTCGCAATATGCCTATGCATTGTTTGATCCTAGTGCTATGCATTCCTTCATTTCCGCTAATTTTGCAAGAAAACTTGAGATGCTACCTAAGTTTCTTAAATATGAATTGCGTGTTGATACATCCACTAGTGATTTCTTGATTGCTGACTGTGTGTTCAAGAACTGTTTACTTCAAATTAATGTTGTCCAATTGCCTATGGATTTGGTGGAGTTACATATACAAGATTTTGATGTTATTCTAGGTATGGATTGGTTATCAAAATATTATGCTACTGTTTATTGTTATTCAAAGAAAGTTATCTTTTGACTTCCAAATCAGCCCAAGTTCTCTTTTTCAAGAAGTTGTAAGGGCACTTTTCCAAAATTGATTCAGTTATGCAAGTAAGGAAGTTTTTCAAGAAAGGTTGTTTTGGTCATTTGGCCTATGTAAAAAGACACAAGTGAGGAAGTGGTAAAGCTAGAGAATGTTCATGTTGTCAGAGAATTCCCTAGTGTGTTTCTAGAAGATTTAGTTGGCTTGCCTCCTGATAGAGAGATTGAGTTTTGTATCAATTTAGTACCCGATACAACACCTATCTCTAAGGCACCATATCAGATGGCACCTTTTGAGTTGAATAAATTGAAAATACAATTGCAAAAGCTTTTGGATAAGGGTTTTATCAGGCCTAGTGTATCGCCGTGGGGAGCTCCTGTTCTATTTGTAAAGAAGAAGGACATTAGTATGCGGCTTTGTATGATTATCCATAACTTAACAAGGTGACGATAAAAAATAAATATCCTTTGCCCTAGATTGATGGTTTATTTGATCAACTTTAGGGAGTTTAGGTATTTTCTAAGATCGACCTTCGTTCTAGGTATCATCAGTTAAAGATAAAAGCTGATGATGTGCCTGAGATTGCTTTTAGGACAAGGTATAGGCATTATGAATTTCTTTTCATGCCTTTTGGGTTAACGAATGCCCCCGTTGCTTTCATGGATTTAATGAATAGAGTATTTAGGCAATTTCTTGATAGATTTATCATGGTGTTCATTGATGATATTTCGGTTTATTCAAGGAGTTTGGAGGAACACGAGCATCACTTGAGAGTTGTTCTGCAAACATTGCGTTAATAGAAGTTATATGCTAAATTCAGTAAGTGTGACTTTGGGCTTGATCATATAGAATTTTTTGGTCATGTAGTATCAAAGGATGGTATCTTAGTTGACCTAAAGAAAGTTGAAGCAGTTGTTCAATGGAATCGCGCCACTAATGTCATAGAGATAAGAAATTTTCTCAGGTAAGCAGGTTATTATAGGCGGTTTGTAAAGGGGTTTTCCAAAATTGCTAGTCCACTTACTCACCTAACTCAGAAATGAGTTAAATTTATATGGTCAAATCAGTGTGAGCAAAGTTTCCAAGAGTTGAAGAGGTGATTAGTGTCAGCTCTTATATTAACTTTGCCTTCAGGAACAAGTGGCTTTACATTCTACTATGATGCATCTAAGGAAGGTTTAGGTTGTGTTCTTATATAGAATGGTAAAGTTGTGGCTTATGCCTCCAGGCAGTTGAAAACTCACAAGAAGAACTATCCCACTCATGATTTAGAGTTGGTTGCGATTGTGTTTGCCTTAAAATTATGGCGGCACTACTTGTATGGTGAAAAATGTGAAGCCTTTACGAATCATAAGAGTCTGAAGTATATTTTTACTCCAAAGGAACTAAATATGAGGTAAAGGAGATGGCTAGAACTTCTAAAAGATTATGACTTATCCATCAATTACCATCTAGGTAAAGCTAATGTAGTAGTTGATGCCTTGAGTTGTAAATCTTTCGAGAATATGACAACATTGCTCACTTCTCATAAGCCTATTTTCGAGGATATGAGAAAGCTAGACTTGGAGGTATCGATACATCAGCTGGGTGCTCAATTAGTTAATCTTCAGGTACAACCAACATTGGTTGACAAAATTAACACTAAACATAATGAGGATCCTTAGTTGGGGAAGATCAGAGAAGGTGTAGAAGTGGGAAAACAAGAGGACTTTAGTATCCATGTGGATAGCTCGTTGAGGTTTCATGGTCGACTATGTGTTCCCGATGATTCAAAATTGAAGGAGGAGATATTACGAGAAGCTCATAACACTAGATTCTCAATTCATCCGAAAAGCACTAAGATATACTAGGATTTGAGGGAAAATTTTTGGTGGATCAATATGAAGAATGACATTGTGAAGTTTGTCAACCAATGCCTCATTTGTCAACAAATAAATGCTGAGCATCAGAAACAAGGTGGTCATCTACACCCACTTGAAATACCTGAATGGAAGTGGGAGCATATTACAATGGATTTTATTATCAGTTTTCCGAGAACACCTAGTGCTAAGAATGTTATTTGGGTGATTGTAGATCGATTGACTAAATCTGCACACTTTTTGTCATATCAATTCGGCCTTTCACTAGAGGACATGGCAAAACGGTATGTTAATGAGATAGTGAGGCTTCATGGAGTCCTAATAAGTATTGTTTTCAATAGAGATCTTGGGTTCATGTCTAACTTTTGGAAGAGTTTATAAGGAGCATTAGGCACTCAACTTAACTTTAGTACAGCTTTTCACCCGCAGACGGATGGTCAGTCAGAGAGAACCATTTAGACATTAGGAGATATGCGACGATCCTGCATTATTGACTTTCATGGTTTGTGGGATGGACACTTCCATTTGACAAAGTTTTCTTATAATAACAGCTATCACTCTAGCATTAAGATGGCTCCTTTCGAAGATTTGTATGGTCGTAAATATGGCACTCCTATTTGCTGGGATGATATTGGTGAGAAGAGGTTAACTAGCCCCGAGTTCATACAACAATCATAAGAGAAAGTTAAGTTTACTCGAGAGCATAAAAAAGCAGCACAGATCCGTTAGAAAAGTTATGTAGACCTCAAAAGACACAAGGTAGAATTCAATGTAGGAGATCATGTATTCTTGAAGGTTTCTCTCATGAAAGGTGTCATGAGATTTGGCATGTGCGATAAATTGAGCCCAAGATATGTGGGACAGTTCTTAATATTAGTTGCTTATAAATTGGCTCTACTACCAGCATTATTTGGAGTGCATAATGTATTCCATGTGTCTTTATTATGGAAATAAGTGCCAAATCATGATCATGATCATGTACTGGACTTTACACCATTAAAGTTAAGAGAAAATTTTACATATGAGAAGCAACATATTCGCATTATTGATAGGAAGAATCATGTATTATGACGACGCATTATTCCTTATGTGAAGATTCAATAGCAAAACCACACAAAAAGGGAGGCCACTTGGGAGCTTGAGGATGAGGCAAGACACAAATATCCTCACTTGTTTCATGATTGAGGTACGTGTAAATTTAGAGGATAAATTTTTTTTTAAGGAGGGTAGACTGTAAAATTTGGGCCAAATAAGCCATCCTACCTTTTTCTCTTGGAAACCATCCCAACCCATCTTCATTTCCCCCTTCTTTTGTTGCCCCCAAGTTAGCAGGTAGAACAAAACAGAAGCAAGAATAGAAAGAAACGAGAGAAGAGAGAAAGAGAAGGGAAAGAAAAGAGAAGAAGGAGAAGGGGAAAGGAGGAGAAACTCCCATGTGCTTGCCACGGATGCCTCGACAGCTCATTTTCACACCATTCTATGATGCCGGTAAGTGATTAAGGCCTTTAATCGTCATTTGAAAGGAATAGTCGCAATTAGGGTTTGAAATTTGGAATTAGTGGAGATTTGTGCAGCGAAGTTCGATTTTTGAGTTGTTGAGCTACGAATTTTTATGGGAATGATAATTTATGATGTTATGAAGCCATAGCATTTTGTGGATCTCAATTTTAGCCTAAGGTTTGTCCAAAATGGAATTTTCAAGTTTGGCACACGTTCTGGTACTACTCCGAATAGTAACTTCGAGACGGCCGAAGTTGGGATTGTTGTAGTATGTCAAAATGGATTTCTAGGACTATAAGTTGGCTTGAAATGGAATTTTTTGGAGAAAGTTATGGTGCAACAAAGTTTAGCACACGAGCTGTGTCTTGTGGATAACAATAGGTTTTCGTGTCACGCCTCAAATCCCAAACACGCGACAACCCCTTCACTTTGGTTAAATGAATGCGACTTCCCAAGACGCATCACTGACCATTCTTTTTATCTTGCGATTAAACGCATGCGGAAGCAATTCAATCACACTCAGTCAATAAACAGTAGGGATAGTAAAAGGACCACAATCATCAGCAACGTCGTTTTTATTCTTAAACTAATTAACCCTAGGAAGTTTATACACAAGCTCCTCAATCAGGTGACTTCCACTATAGCCATCAAAATACTAAACAGGGTTAATCTACTTCCTTCAACCAACGACACACCAACCTGTTGCCCTCCACGACTTGCTCCAGTACTTCCCAAACCATGGCAATACAGATGCCACAACTATGGACCCGAAAAATGGTTAACAACAACGAGTGAGATATTATCTCAGTGAGTTATCGCCCTAAGCCCCGGTTAAGATGCCAACTTGCCTCGGGGTTCCTAACAGATACAATCCTCATCATTATGGCAGATCAATTGCAAAGTGACCCTCGCTTGCCTTAATTATAAATGTAATTTATTCAGGCAACCCCACAAGAAACAATCAGCAATCAATCGACTTGCAGGCATCCTTACCCGATTGTGCCATACCCTGTACGGTATAAATTCTCATGCGTGCCCTAAACAATGCAACCAGCAACCAAGCAACCGATAGGGTCAATCAACAATCAAATAGTTGATTCGCATGCAACCTTACTCAATATGTCATACCCTACACGTCAAATCTTATACAATGCAAGCAAGGCCCATGGCCATTAGATGATACAGTTCATTAATCACATGCGAGTTACGTCACAAGCAGTCTCACCTAGCCATTGCCACACCCTGCATGATTGTCAACTCATGCGTCAAATCATAACGACATTAAGAGCATGCGAATAATCAGAGCATCTTACACAACTTTCTTATGTCTCACATCCACACATATGCTCCGATTATTACGACCCCTCCTCCTAGGCCACAACACAACCTTATGGTTGGCAGTTCCTAGCTAAACCAACTTCGTCCTCTTTACCTCGAGGCACGGTGACGTCAAGGGCTCACTCCCAAGACGGCATTCTCGAAGGAGCATAAGACCCACCCACTACCGTAGTCCCGCAACTGACAGAGACCCGGGACCTACCCCCATACTACAGTCCCACATAGAACCCCTCCCTATCAGGCATCTGACCAAAATTAGGCGACCCATTGGCCACGGCACAACCCCATAAGGATTGGCGGTCTTCCGGCAATGCCGGTTCTCTCATTTAATGTGATCATGCAACACATCATCAAGCAATTCATTTATATTTTTGCTCTGTCGTGAATGCAACATCACTCATGCTCATGCAACATGCCATTTCAGATAACTCACGCAATATGTCATGCGATCTCACTCGACAATTTCCAAAATTCAATCCAACCGGCATTCAATCACGCATTTCAGCATCAATCACTAGTATAATTAACAATCGGTACTTCAATTAATCACAACAATCAATAGCACATCAAATTAAGACAAAATTTAGGTTCTTCATAAATAGTAATCATGAACAGTAATCGTGAACAGTGCTCATAAACAGTAATTATGAACAGTGATTTTTTTCAAATTCAATTAATTAAAACATTTAATCCAAAATTTAAACAAAACATTAATTAAAACAATTAATCAAGCAATTAAGCTAAACATGCTTAATTAATCACAAAAATCACATAACCCACAACTAAGCAACATTTAAGCATAATAAGCAAAATTAACCTAAACTAATCTTAACCATCTAACTAACCACCTATCTTAGGGCTAATAATACCTAATTAAACCCCCTAAATTAGCATTAACCCTAATTAACTACCCTAAGCAAGTTTAACGGACTAATCGAGGGATTAGAACGTAAACTCACCTGGCGACAATTCCGACGACACCGGCATGATGGCGATGGCGAGGGCTACACACGACCATGTCCAAAACATCACGGAGGCACTTGGCAAAAATGGGTCTCGGTGGAGGCAGTTTCCGATGGAGGTGAGAACCGCGAGGGAGAGAGAGAGGTGCGGCTTGGGCAGCCCTGGACGGGCAGGACCACAGTAGCACAGTAGCTCCAAAACAGTGGCAAGACATGCAGGTGAGGGTGGTCTAGTTGGTCAAGGGGTCATCCAAGGGGAAGAACAATGGAGAAAACATGAGGAAAAGAGAGAAAATGAGGGAGAAAAAGTGAGGAAGAGGGGGAAAAACGTGGGAGTGTGGGTTGCACAAAGGGGAGGAAGAGAAATGAGGAGAGAGAGAGGAAGAAGCCAAGTCCAATTTCCTTTCCATACCATCATTTCCCATCAATTTCCTTGACTTTCTTGGCTTTTGTCCCCAAAAATTAAATGCATCTTCTAGAAGGGGTAAAATGGTAATTTTTCAAAGTATAGTATACCGTACTATACGCGTATACGAGCCAAGATTTTATACGGGGTTGAATAAAATTGGTTTGGGCTCAAATTGTGGAGAAATAGGCTAGAAAATGCAATTGGGCTCAAGGCTTGAAGTTGGGCCCACTCGGCCGGACCTTAATGGGCATAAGGCCCATTGGGCCTTCGGTTGGTCCATCTCCTCTTGGTTCTAATTTTTCAGCCTGTTGAATCATTTTCCGATAAATTTCAGGCTTACCGATAAATCCGAGAATCAATGGGGCAACGTCAATATTTTAGTCTCGGCATCCTTGAAAGTTCGATACCCGAAACCGGATTGAAATTTGTGGTCAAAATCGATCAATCGTGACTTTAGTACGACTTAACTATCGAGCGGCGTTTAGGGGCTCTCGTGCGTTTGACCCGTGGTTGATAACTTTTCAATTCACGATCGTGCCTATTCAAATCAAGGCGATCCTCGATTGTCATGTAATCAGGGGAGGTTAATTGCTCACGCTGAGTACAGAGCTAAAAGGAAATCGGTTTAACGTTGTTCGTAGTCAATATCGAAGTCGTGCGGAATCACCCACAATCCGACCTCGTATTTCTGCCGAATCAATTTATTTTTGTTCGCTAATTGGACTGTAACAACATGGTATCTTCCCTCTTTGATCCTTATAGTCGAGCGGCCTATCCCTGATTGGATTCACTGGTCGTACACGTATCGATGCTTAATTGCCTTTCCGACTAGTCAGTTAACTCATGAGGGGCTAGTTCAGAGTAAACGTAACTAACAGGGCATTGATAAAACAACCATTTCACATATCCCAGGAAGGGTCGAAATTCAGGATGTCACATTTCGCTAGAGGCGAGCTTTCCGTTAGTGTGTAGATATTGTTTTACTGATAAATAGGCATAGTATAGTCAAGTCATTCATTAGAATGTTCTTTTACTCGGTCTTTTGATATTGTTTTTGGGTTAATTGTTAGGAATTCGAGTGCGTCAGCTCAAGTAAGTGCTTAGTTGGTTTTTGGTTTTTCCTTGGTGAGTGATACTATTTCTTCCTTGTATTTTAAACTCATGTTTGAAAAATTATGGGTAATATATATGCTATTAGTTGAAAAATAGCATCCTTTATTGCATAAAATAAGATCGAGCTTTTACTACCATTTTTTGTTTGAGTGAGGGGATTATCCTTTGATTTTTGTTGGAATATTTTCCTAAAAGTGATTTGTGAAACCTTTATCAAAGAATCTTGAAAATTTTTTGGTTTATGTGAAGCATATATCAAAATGCTAGAATTGTGAGATGATTTTGATTATGTTTGTGGATTACTTGAAATTTTTGATTGATGGTTAATGCTCAATATCTCTGTAAATCTTGAGGGGTATGTGGGTATGCGCATACTAGTCTAGGATATCCTTGTGCACCGAGCTATCTGCTTATAACAGGTGGAAACCTAACCAATGGGGGAATCTTGGTCATTTTGTCATAGGGTTTAAGCATGACCATGGTTGGACATTTGAGCTTGAGTTTGGTCAATGGAGTGGACTATTGACATTTGATTTGAGTTTAATCAATGGAATGGATAATTGACCTATGTTTTGACTAATTTAGCTAATTGGATGGACCATTGGCATATGTTTTATGAGATTGATCAATGAACTGGACCATTGGTACCTATTTTGATATTATCTTGAGATGCTTTTATTATGAACATATTATGTTAAAAGTGAGTTATGTTTGTGTTTAAAATGTGCATAGTGATTTCTCGATTCGCTTGGAAGAAATGTGTTATTTATTGAGCTGTGGTAGCTCACTCCTCTCATCTACATGTCTTTTAGGTTCTTCAGCGAGCTGCAAGTAGGACATGAGTGTTTGTATCGGAGAGAACTTTTTGATAGTGGAAAATTTTTGGTATGAGCTAGCATAGCTTATGAGCTAACTATTTGGGATGTTACTACATTTTTTTGGTGGTTGATAGACAACTCTGATATTGTAATTATATATCCTTTTGTCAAATATATATATGTGGATGTATATATGTTGGTATTAAGCCACATTTTGGTTATGTTATTGCTGTGTTTTTCAGTATAAGGATGGCCGTGCCATGCTCTTGTTCATGTGGATTTGGGGTGTGACGACGGTAGTTAAGGGGAAGACTTGATTATAATTTGTAGTCCTACTAAAACAAAGGAGGATAGAAAAGCTAAGGAGAAAGCAACCAAAATGAGGACTAAATTCGATAGAGGCCAATCTATATTGGAGTCGTTGGCTAGGTCGAACATGGTACAAGTTAGACTTCCTCCTGAGTTTAGAGCTTTAGCAATGAAAGTTACTCCTACGGAAGAAGAAACTTTCAAAGTTATGAAGATTGTCAAGGCAAAGTTCCAATTTACTGATGAGTATGTAGTTAAATTTGAAAAAGCTACTAGCCCATAAAATGAAGCACTTCGAAGCCCTTATGATGGTTGGTAAAATCAAGGGGCGTCTTGTGAAGAGGATACTTGTGGATGCATGCACTACATTGAACTTGATGCCTCACAGATATTTTAGGAAACTCGGTAAGGATGAGGAAGAGATAATTCCAACCAATGTCATACTCTTGGATTTCATGGGGGATATACGTAACGCAAAATGGGCAGTAGTGGTGAATCTTATGATCGGCTCGCAGACCACCAAAATTACTTTCTTTATTATAGATGTTGATGTGTCGTATAACTTACTACTAGGATGAGACTGGATACACATCAACCAATGCATACTATCTTCATTACATCAAACCTTGCCCTTTTAGAATGGGGATAAGGTGGAGTATGTAAAGACGAACCACGAATCAAGCATCATCACATGGACTGATGTGGTACGAATGGATTCAATCGAGGAAGATGTAGTGTCCACGATCGAACCCTGCAAGTTGGACACAAGTAAACTTGTCTATGGCTGCTTCTTAGATGGGGATTTGAGTGGATGCCAAACACGGGTGAGCTAGCCGAATGGGAATTCAACTTGTTACCTGGAAAACAACAACTTGTTATGGAAGTTGGATGAGCAGTACTCCAGCTATCTAGCGGAAGATACCGGAAATTCCCTTGGGCTCATTGACTGTATAGGAATTTTTGAGGAATCTCCACTCAAGAAGGATACTAAGACGGTTGAAGCCGAAGATCCTCTAATAGAAGCCGACATCAGCAACGATGATGTGAAACATCCAGGTTTGTGAGTAGACATGCAATAGATTCTACAACTGGTAACGAGATGATGTCCTTGATGGATGGTCATTCATGGTACAAGTACATCTTCATCACGGAGTAGGATGTGCCCAAGATGGCCTTTAAATGCGCCAATGCTATAAGAACGTTTGCTTAGAAAGTGATGCCATTCGGATTAAAGAACACAAGAGCTACCTATCAATGGGGAATGGACTTTATCTTCCATGACATTAGGATGGAGAAGTATCGACTGAAAATGAATCCTCTTAAATGTGCATTCGGTATAAAAGTTAGAAACTTTTTAGGATTTCTAATTAATAATGGAGGCATAGAAATTGATAGAAATAAGGATAGAGCCATAGTTGAGTTACCACCTTCATCCAACAAAAAGCAGTTACAAATGATAATAGGGAAAATAAATTTTCTACGAAGATTTATTGCTAACCTTTTTGACAAGATAGAGGTTTTTTCACCTTTGTTGAAATTGAAAAATTAGGATGAATTCATCTAGAGAGAGAAGCAACAATGCACCTCCGAGAGGATAAAAGAATATATGACTAATCCTCCCATTTTGATGCCACTGCGATTAGGCAGGTCATTAACGCTCCATCTGTCGGCCATCGATATAACTATCAAGAGCATGCTGGCACAAGAGAATAACGAAGGCAAAAAACAAGCAGTTTATTACCTCAACAGGACGCTAAATGATGCCAAGAGAAGATACATCGCAATAAAGAAGATCAGTTTATCATTATTTTTTGCATGAACTAGATTGTGGCATTATCTTTTGCCGGAAATTGTTCATGTAATATGTAAAATTGAGACAAAAGTACAACTTAAGTGCCAAAACTTGATATAATGGGACATTTAAGTGTTAAAAATTACAAAATGTACATTTAAGTGCCAAGATCGGAACAAAAAAGATTAGTTAAGTACCAACGGCAAGAAAATCCGGCAAAAATGCTAGCGTGGTACTTTTTTGACAAGTTGGAGTCAAAACGGTGTTGTTTTAGGTGCTAACATAGCCAAATAAGCCCAAAACGACATCGTTTTGAATGCTAATGTGATTAGATTAGCTCAAAACAATGTCGTTTTGCCCAAAGTTTATTTTTTAATATAAATGTTAATTAAATAATATTAATGGCGAATTTTTTTTAAAAAAGGAGGCAACAGCGTCCCCCGCCTATGGCCACCGCCTTATCGCCAGTGGAACAACGGTGATGAACAACGAGAGTCATCGACACCTAATCACAGGTCAGTGAGGGTTAGATGGGCCTCAGCAGACGCTGGGAGAGGGTGGCGACTCTCTCCCCGATCTGGGCGAGAGTCGACCGCCCTCGCCCCGACCTGGGTGAGGGTCGCTAGCCCTCTCCTCGACGCTAGCGGCCCTTGCGCAGTGCCGCTAGAAACTCAGTGGCGCTGGGTGAGGGTCGCCACCCTCTCCCAATGTTTGGTAAGGGCTGTCCGACCCTCCTCGTTCGTCATTGCCACCCCACCGGTGATGGGGCGGCGGCTACAAGTGGGGGGTTTATTGCCTCTTTTTTTTGTAAATTTCGCTTTTAATATTATTTAATTAATATTTATATTAAAAATTAAACTTTGATAAAAATGGTGTCGTTTTGGATTGATTTAGCCATATCAGCACTCAAAACGACGTTGTTTTGGGCTTATTTGGTCATGTCAGCATCCAAAACAACACCATTTCAACCCTAACTCACTAGAAGAGTGCCATGTCAATATTTTAACTGGATTTTCTTGTCGTTGGTATCTAACTAATCCATTTTGCTTTGATCTTAACATTTAGATATATCTTTCGTAACTTTTAACGCTTAAATATTTCATTATGTCAAGTTTTGACACTCTAAAAATTAATAATAGAGATAAAAGCGCTGCTGCCAATATCCAACTGCCTTTTCTCTGCAGGATTGCTCTTGGGTTTTGGTAAGTGGGTGTCATGTCAAGGGGTCTTCCATTGATGTCTTGTCTCTGTTTCATTGGCTATTGCCTCCTCCCTCTCTTTCTTTGGGTCTGTCAAATTTTTGCGTCATGTCACAAATCGGGGAATCCGTTCATGAAAATCTCAATTGCATAAATAGTCCCTTCTCCGCTCATCTTCTTCCTTTAGCTCTTTCTTCTCCCTTCCGGATGGATTTAGAATGTGATTCTGCATTCCAGACACAGTCAGAGAAGAAAAAGCACGGGGGCGGAGAGGCATTGGATCGTACTAGAGATTGTACATGCTGAGGCATTTTCACGTGCACATATTCCGAGAATGCTATAATGAGGTCGACATAATTAGAAGAAGCGGTCTAATTATATGTCCATATTGACAAAGACACAGTGATGGGATCAATCTCCTTTAAAATTCAAACTATTTTGGATTTAAAGGCTCTATGTTATTAGGGTAATTTATGTGATTGGGAATTTTTTTTTATCGAAATAAAAATAATATTCATTAAATTCGAGCCCTTTTACAAGAGTAAGGAGTATCAAAACACAGGATCTCTCGAAGATGGGAAGGGGGGGGATAGCAACCCAATTTAGGATAAGAGTCTTACATTTAGAGACTTTTACAACCCAGTCCGTCAATCTATCTGAATTGCGATGGAAAAAAAGCTATTTCTAAACTCTCAAAAATGGCCAATAGGCTAATGCATTTAGAGATAAGTTGTTCAACATCCCAGGGAGAGAGGGAAGAATCTTTTAGACAACTCACCAATGATGAACAATCAGACTCCAATATTAATTTCAGATGAAGTCGATCAGCAAAGTGATAGAGAGCATAAAGACAAGCAAGGATTTCGGCTTGAAAGGCAGAAGATGCTCAAACTAGTCACATGAGGCCTTTTGTCAATTTTCCTTTTGAATCGCGGCACACAAATGCAATTGCCCCTTCCGTGGTCCCTAAGAGGTGAGATCCATCGATGTTTATCTTCAACAAATCTGGGTTCAGTGGTCTCCACCTTGGTTGTAAGTTTAGTGAGATGGCCCCACGTTCTAAGTTGCTTCTATTCCACTTTGCGTAATTGCAATGCATTTCCAGAGCCTTGATCCACACGTACGGCGGCGACAATTGAATCCACATGGATTCCTTAAATATAGGATACCACCATGGATTTCATCGTTAGTAGATATCTCATACCTTTGATTTTTAGAAGAACGATGCAAATTATTATTAAATTTCGATTTAATGTACAATATTATTCCTGAATTTTTAATATATTATATATGATTCATGAGCTTTTTATGCCATGTTCGATCCAACTCTTGGACTATATGAAAATATTAATATTATTCTTGAAATTATATTTAATGGAAGGATAATATTAAATATTTTTATATAATTTAAGAGCTAAATTAAATATGTACAAAATTTTAAGATCATATTGAACAAATTAAAAATTCGGGACCGATATTACACATTGGGTTAAAGTTCATTAGGACTATTTATGTTATTATCTCTTAGTCTTTTAATACGTAGATGGCCAAGAAACGTGCAAAGAATAAAACTAAAAGAGGAAGAGATCGTCATCAAAAGGACCGCACAATAGAGAAATTCACGAAAGGCTAACGAGCTCGGGAAATCAAAGTCGAGACTTGTAAACTATGAGAACAAGTTAAATTCGAGTATCCGACTGTTTAATTTTAAAGTTCAGATACTTTTAGCCAAGAAAACAACGTGGTTTGTATTTAATAATACAATTGAAGGATCATGTTACTTGAATCCCCGTTCACGTGTTCCGTAGGATACATGGTTGGGACGATTACTGAAATAACTAATAATCCAAGAATGCCAGAATCGAATACCGTCGGACGCCACAACGAAGCACTAAACGACAGGAAGGGATGGATCAGAGCGACCCTAATTGACTTAATTAATTTAGGAAAATGGGAAAACGTAAACGGCAAGAAGTGAAGCATGTTCGACCACCCCTTTTGTTGACGAGCATATATGTCTGCGATCCAAGGTGGGGAGGAGCAATTTTCAGAGATCTAGGTGATGGAGATATTCAATATATCCTTTCGGCATAGAAGCCGCAACTTCTTGCCTTTCATTTATTTTATTTTATTTTATTTTATTTTATTTTACTTTGACCCTCCTTTTTAACATAGTTTTCCGAATATTGAGGTTTGATTTAATTAGGACACGTTGTTGGCAGAAATGGACCGACCCATTTGCTCTTTTGGCAGTTTTCCTCCTCCTTATTATGGCCTAATTATGTTTTTGCTACCTAATTTTTCACTTTTAGGGGGGATATCCTAACAATTAATAAACAATTCGGTTGCCTTTCTGTGCCTACGGCATTTGCAACTTTGCCCCTATGGCGAGGGCAAACCTGTTGGAGAAAGGATTTGTGATGATCTTTGATTGATTCCCTAGCCAGATTCCAATTTCATTGATTGATACTGGGGATCGTAGATTTAGAATAATTTAGGAATATTAATATTGCGTACAATTTCCTTATTTTACATTTCTTGTATTATATAAGTAGACATATACTTGTATATCGATACAGAGTGACAGAATATATGAAATTACATTTTTCATTCCTATTTCCTGTCATGGTATCAGAGCGGGTTCCTCTAACCCAGCTTCCGCGTATATTTTTCTTCTGAATTGCCTCCGATTGTTTTCTCTAGTTTGTTGTTGCAATTCCCATTCCTGCAAAACAAATTAGCACATCGGATTGGAATTCAAAATTTTTTTTATCCAAAATGGAGAATCCAGATGGTCATGAAAGTGGACACTCCACACCGGAAAATTCATCCATTCAAGCCGCAGAGGAAGTGCAGCAGATTGCACATAATCCTCCGGCTCCTTCAGTTCAACCCGCTCATATTCAATGGCCGTATATGCCATGGATGCCTGTCCAAGGGCCATGGGCCCCTGGGCCCAATCATTGGATTCCGGGATCCAGTCAACAATGGGCAAACCAGGGCCCACAGCCCACTACTGAAGATCCAGGCCCGTTTTTTCAGGGTCACAAACCCGAATCGAATCCGGGCGGGTCGGGAATGAATCCCTACCCGAATCTACCACCCGGGATAGTGCCGCTGCCGTTTCCGACCGCCGCTGGACGCCTCGAACCCGGCGACCCCTTGTACACCTCACCGGCGGATGGACCGGAGCTGCGACTGATCAGTCTTCAACTCGCCGGATCTGACCACTATTCAACGTGGGCGAGAGAGTTCCGGCGAGCCCTCGTTACAAAGGACAAGGACGGATTTCTCGATGGATCCGTCTCCTTTCCGACCGACGACCGCATGCAACGCCACTGGCGCCGGTGCAACCAACTAGTCCGGACTTGGATCGAAAATTGCGTTGCGCCGGAAGTCGCAGCCGGGCTTCCTCCGACTGAAGATGCACAGAAAATATGGGAAGACATTAAAGAGATGTATGGAAAACTCGATCGAGTAAAAGTTTTCTCTCTCACGCAAGCCCTCTCGGAATTGAAGCAAGGGAACCTCTCAATTACCGCTTGCTTCAACCGATTGTCGGCTCTTTGGAACGAATTAGAAGCGGCGGAAGAACGCCTCGAGGGACCGGAGACTACCCTCAAACAATATCGAGAAATCAAAGAAAGGGAGAAAACCACTCGATTTCTCTTAACCCTAAACGATAATTTCATACCTTTTCGGTCACAAATCCTCGCCATGGATCCGGCTCCAACGCTCGGGAGGATTTTTCAGCTGGCCGTCCAAGAAGAAAACCAGCAACTTGCGGCCGCCGGAGAAGGGAAAGGAACCGAAGCCATGGCCCTTGCTGCTCGGATCGCCGGCCGGTTCCATGGCGGACGACAACCGTCGCAAAGGGGGAGAGGTTTCGGACGAAACCCTAGAGGAAGTGAGGAAGACGATGTCGATTCCTCTAGAAAGGACCAAATCAACGGTCCAGATCAAAAAGGAGAATCCAATGGCTCAAATCAGTCGAGATCCAACGGTGGAGATCTTAAATATGAGCGCAGATCTGACGGCCCTTATTCCTTCCGATCCAACGGTGGAGATCAGATCAGTTGGCGCGGATCCGACGGTCACGTGACTCCCCGATCCGACGGCACAGATCAGCGGCGAGGGAGAGGATCGGATGGCCAGTATTTAATCCCTTCAAACCCTGAATCCAACGGCCCATATAATGCCACGTCATCACTGAAAGGGGGAGGCCAAAATTATAAATTTAAGGGTAAGTATTGTGAATATTGCCATCGTCCACATCATACTATAGACACATGTTGGAAATTGCATGGGAAGCCAAATGACAAAGAAAAGAAAGGGAAAGAATTTTCTGCTTATCAGGTGTCAGCACAAGGGAATGACAACATCCATCAGCCAATTAATCAGAATCAGTATCAAGAAATAATGAAAGCACTCAATCAACTGAGGACGATTGACAAAGCTGCAAATTTTTCAGGTACTTCATTGTGCAAAAATACTAATACTATAGTTGATGCATGGATTATTGACTCGGGCGCCAGTGACCACATAGTTTGCAATAAACACTTATTTTCAAAAATCTGTAGCACACCCAATCCATATACATCTGTTCGTCTTCCAAATGGAAATATTACTAGTGTGCGAAAGATTGGTACTGTCTACCTTAGCCCAAGCATTATCCTTAAAAATGTCCTCTATATCCCTGAATTTGAGTTCAACCTTATATCTGTTTCCAAAGTCTGTGAGGACAATTCTTGTCGAGCCAACTTCAATTCTGAAAATTGTTCCTTTCAGGACCTTTCGATTGGGAAACTGATGGGCTTGGGTAGGATGGAACAAGGATTATATTTTTGGATCGCACTTCCCAGTGATTTAGATTTGTCTTCTTTAAATAAAAGCATACAATGTAATGCTGTTGCAAGAAATAAAAACTCCCTTTCTCATAAGCGTCTAGGCCACAGCGCCACTTTTCCTTGTCCTGATTGTGAAATATGCCCTCTGGCAAAACAGTCACGATCATCATTTCCTACTAGTGGATCTCGAGCCACTAGTATATTCTCATTGATTCACATGGACATTTGGGGTCCATATCATACATCACATCGTGATGGATCTCGTTTCTTCCTTACGATTGTAGATGACTATTCCCGTGCCACTTGGATATTTCTCATGCAATCTAAAAGTCAAACCTTTTCATATCTATCAAAGTTCTTGTCCATGATCAAAAATCAATTTGAGAAAACCGTCCAAAGAATTTGCACCGATAATGGGAGTGAATTTTTTTCAAATGAGTGTCAATCTTTCCTATCATCTCAAGGTATACTTCATGAGAGTTCTTGTGCCTACACTCCTCAACAAAATGGAATTGTTGAACGTAAACATAGGCACCTTCTAGAAGTTGCTCGTGCACTCAAATACCAAGCTGCTATTCCTGAGTCCTTTTGGGGTGATTGTGTGGTCACGGCGGCCTATTTAATAAATCGCATGCCAACTAGAATATTAGAAGGGCGCACACCATTTGAAATGCTATTCGAAAAAAGACCAGACATTGGTCATCTTAGAGTATTCGGCTGTTTATGCTACGTGACAAACGTAAGACATAAAAATAAAATGGATCCCCGTGCTCTTCAATGTATTTTCATGGGATACCCTACTTTACAAAAGGGTTATCGGGTTATGGAGATATCCTCAGGACGGTTCTTCGTTAGCCGAGATGTTGTTTTCCAAGAAGATGTATTCCCGTTCAAGAATATGGCGTCTTCAGAAGATTCCACGATGCCAACATCGAATCAACGACAAATTTTATCAGAAGATTATTTCTCTATGGCTCCGCAACACGTATTAGTTGTACCTGATCCACATTCTGACATGTGTCCAGAAACAGTATGTCCTGCATCCCAAATCACATTAGAAGAGAATTCTGAGGCTTCTACCCAAATGTCACCACAAAACACCAGTGGCTCTTCCTCAGCACCACATGGATCCATATCACCAATTCCGATGGTTCAACCTCGACGCTCGGGACGAATAGTGCGCCCTCCCACATGGACCAAGGACTATGTATGTTCTTCTTTGAAAACTAAATGTACACAATACCCAGTCTCTTCCTATGTATCCTTCAATCGACTATCGCAAGAACACATGTGTTGTATTAGTCGAATTTCTGAAGAACAGGAACCTTCTTCTTATGAGGAAGCAGCACGTGACATACGATGGCAAAAGGCCATGAAAGAAGAATTGACTGCTCTTACAGAGAATAATACCTGGGATATTGTTTCATTGCCTTCACACAGAAGACCTATTGGATGCAAATGGGTGTACAAGATCAAATATAAGGCGGATGGCTCAATTGAAAGGTATAAAGCTCGACTTGTCGCCAAAGGTTTTACGCAGCGTGAAGGTTTTGATTATCATGAAACCTTCTCCCCTGTTGCTAAGGAAGTTACAGTTCGCTCCTTTTTATCTGTCGCTGCTATTAGAAATTGGGATCTACATCAGATGGACGTCAATAATGCTTTTCTTCATGGTGATCTCGATGAAGAAATTTATATGGAACTTCCACAGGGATTACGCAGATAGGGGGAGTCACGTGTATGTCGTCTCCGCAAATCCCTGTATGGGCTCAAATAGGCTTCTCGACAGTGGTATGCAAAATTCACCACGGCACTTACAAATGCAGGTTTTCGACATTCCAAGCATGATTATGCACTATTCACATGGACCAATGGTATCTCATCAATCTACTTGCTAATTTATGTCGATGATATACTTATCATGGGAAATGATGATATTGCGATTCAGAGTTTTAAGGAATATCTGCATTTAACCTTTCATATTAAAGATTTGGGACCACCCAAATATTTTCTTGGTATTGAAATAGCTCGATCAAGTAAAGGAATTTGCCTCAGTCAACGAAAGTTTGTTCTGGAAATCGTATCAGAAGCAGGAATGGCAGGATGCAAACCAGCTGCCATACCTATTGAGCAGAATGCCAAATTGACGACATATGACTATGACGCAAGATTTTCCCCGAATGAAGATTCACTTCTTAAGGATCCATCAGTATATCAGCGACTTGTTGGAAAATTGATTTACCTCACCATGACTAGGCCTGATATTTGTTATGCAGTACAAATACTTAGCCAATTCATGCACAATCCGAAGCAATCACATATGAGTGCAGCGCTAAAAGTGGTGAAATATTTAAAGGGATGCCCGGGACTTGGAATACTGCTATCACAAGACTGCAACATGAAGATGATGGCCTATTGTGATACAGATTACGCTACATGTCCCATGACGAGAAGATCCATCACTGGTTTTTGCATCAAATTAGGAAAATCCCTAATTTCGTGGAAGACGAAAAAGCAGTCAACAGTTTCATTATCATCAGCTGAATTGGAATATCGAGCTATGGCAAAAACTGTTTGTGAGGTAGTTTGGTTACGAGGACTACTCTCAGACCTTGGTGTGCAAGTTGATGGCGCAAGTGAATTGTTCTGTGATAACGATGCAGCTCTCAAGTTAGCAGCGAATCCAGTTTTTCACGAAAGAACGAAGCACATTGAAGTTGATTGCCATTTTACACGAGAGAAGATTCAAAAAGGGATTATCACCACTCGAGGGATTGGAACTGCAGAACAGCCTGCAGATATCTTCACCAAACCTTTATGTCAAAGGCAACACACATATTTGTTAAGCAAGCTAGGCGTCTTTGATATTTATAAGCCGCCAGCTTGAGGGGGAGTGTTGGAGAAAGGATTTGTGATGATCTTTGATTGATTCCCTAGCCAGATTCCAATTTCATTGATTAATACTAGGGATCGTAGATTTAGAATAATTTAGGAATATTAATATTGCGTACAATTTCCTTATTTTACATTTCTTGTATTATATAAGTAGACATATACTTGTATATCGATACATAGTGACAGAATATATGAAATTACATTTCTCATTCCTATTTCTTGTCAAAAATTATCATATTTGGATGTCAAACATATTTTATGGTGAAAAACTAGGGATTAAACAATAAAATGAACGAAACAAGGAAATAAATTAGATAGAGTAGCACATTAATTTCAAATAATATTATGAAAATTATAATTACATTCGAGTCGCTCAAATATTTTTAGTGTTTTTCGACTCATAAGTTACTATATTTTAATCCTGGCAATTTCTCTCGAAATAATCTTTCAATTTTACGAAAGAAGTCACGAATCTTACCACAAGATTTATTAGTTTGAAAGCGCTTGCAATTTTTTTTATGATGTGACTTGCGAGTATAGCACACGATTGATTGTTGAGGTCAAAAATTCAATTGCTCATGGAACAACAAAAAACCAACACATATCTCTTGTACATATAAAATTTGGATCTAAAAAGAAAAACTACTTTTATGCGGCTCAAATTGGAAAACCTACTAAAACTAGAAATCTAACTGTGATTTTATGTGGCTTAAATTGGGAAACTTACTAAAATTAGAAATCCAACTACGACTTAAAAAACATTCCCATAATTCCTTGCTTGTTGAGGCGTCATATCACAAGTCTTATTTTGACTTAAAATTTCCATTATGATCAAGTTTTCTTCACGATTACAAACTTGAGACATGTTCTTGACGATATTTTATATGTGAATAAATATGTACATATTTCACATTTAATTTGATTGTTACCCGACGCCATTTTGATATCAATACAATTGTCAAGAAACACACTTTATTATTTTATAACCCCAAAGTAATGTTTGTGTTGCAAAAAAAAAACTCTCAAAACAATATACTTATGCTACATTTACCTCAAACTACTTTTTGTGCTATAAAAAATCCTAAGCTAATACACCTATGCCATATTTATTTTAAACTTGTATACATGTGCCGCTATTGCCCCAAATAAGCTAAAATTATTTTTTGGTCAATGTGGCATATATGCATACCAATTTGAGGGAAATGTGCAATTGTTATACTAGTTCGAAACTTTTTATAATATGAAAATAAGTTTAAGGTTAATCTAATATGAATGTACTGGTTGGATGGTTTGGATGCTGCATTTGAAAATGAGAGATAGGATGGAGGAGGGAGAGGGGAGGGAAAGTAGTTTTGGAGTATGTGCATGTGTATAGCTTTAAAAATTTGTAAATGAATTATGATAGTGATAGTATACTTAATCTAATAAAATTTGGTGGGTGGTTTTTTATTTTATTTTATTTTCAATTGAAATAGAAGCGTACATCTTGCAACTTTCCTTTTTTAAATCATCTAAATATTGTCTAATCAAATGAAACTTTAGGTCATTGGATCATCCATTGTGCTATTTAGTGGTTACATCACTTCTATTTTTCACACAATTTGAACATATAAAAAAAGGGAAAATGTTAAAAAAAAAATGCTAAACTAAGACCATTTTAAACTTCTTTTTTATAGCACAAAAACCTTAATATGTATTAATATGACACATTTATCCAGAAACTTTGTTGTGAATAAAAACGCACAAATTTATATCCCGTGACACATTTATCTCAAAATTTGGGATAAATGTGTTGTATCAATACAAATTTAAAATTTTTTGTGTTATGAAGAAATAATTTGGGGTAAATGTGTCCATACAAGTATGAGTTTGAGGTTTTTTATAGGATTAATATTATGAAAAATCCCAAACTGGTAACCTTCGATAAATTTACCCTAATATAATTTTTTAATTGCCAAAAACCTCACATTAGTATACATTTGACAAATTTACCCAAACCTAGTATCTTTGTAACAAATTGATCTTTTGTAAGTTTATGTTAAATTTTACAGTTAAATTGTTGAGTTTGACGATATGTTACAGTTGACTAGTGTACTGGTTTATGATTTTACTCTCCATTCATTACCGTTGTATTGGTTTTGCGGTATAATCCAATCTAATGGAGAGATGCACCTGATTGGGGTTTCTAATGGTCAAAAAATTAATATGGCATAAATTTGTCACAAATTTATTAGTTTTGGGTTTTTTGTGATCATTTGGAATAAATTTATCACAAATGTACTAATTTATAAATTTTCGTGGTATTAACTCATTTTTAAATCACAAAAAAATTTTGGGGATAAATGTGTCAGTGATTTTTTGTGGTTAAAAAAAATGTTTGAGGTATAAGTTTATAGATATAAGTTTGTGGTTTTTTGTGCCCACAAATCTATATCCAAACTCCTTTCGTTATTTTGTACCATTCCAAGTGATTGAATAGGAGAGTAATGGATTGGAAGCAAGTGTAGGAGACCAATCTAGATTTGTATAGATTGATTACAGCTGATTTGAACGATGAATTTGAAAATGAGAGACAAGATGAAGGAGTGAGAGTGAGAGGAGCTTTGAAGTGCATGTGGTTTATAGGGTTATGAATGAATATGATGTCGGTGATATGCTTTATCCAATAAAATATGATTTTTTTGTTATATATTATTTTATTCTTTCAAAATAAAATAGATGATATCTAGCATGGTGTACATCTTGCCACTTTCCTATTATGAAATTATCTGAAAATGTTTAGTTTTTGTGTACTTGATGATAACTAACTAGATAGAATCTAGTATAAATATGGTGTGTTGATAATGTATTTATGCATATATAAAGTGATCTCAATACAGAATTATGATGTTTGGATATCATTAATAATGTTTTATGATAAAAAAAACTAGTAGTCGAACAATAAAATGAATTGAACAGGGAAATAAATCAGATAGAGCAGCAGGTAAATTTATCAAGTAATGTAATGAAAATTATAATGACATTCGAGTCACTCAAATACTTTTAATGTTTTTCGATTTCTAAATTACATAAAGTTTAACATTGAAAATTTCTCTCAAAATAATCTCTCAATGTTACAAAATAATTCATAAGTCTCACCATAAGATTTATTAGTTTGAAAGCACTTGCATTTTTGTCATAATATAATTCGCAAGCATAGCACACAATTAATTGTTGAGGTGGAAAACTTGTTTGCTCACGATATGACAAAAATTAACATCCATCTCTTATACATATAATATTTGGATTTAAAAAGGAAAACTCCTTTAATGCGGCTCAAATTGGGAAACTTACTAAAACTAGAAATCCAACTGTGACTTAGAAAGCATACCCATAATTCCTTACTCATTGGGGGTGTCAAATTACAAGTCCTATTTTGACTTTGATTTTCCATTATTATCGAGTTTCCTTTATGAGTGCAAACTCGAAATATGTTCTCAACAATATTTTATATGAGAACAAATATGTTCATGTATTACATTATATTTGATTATTACTAGACATCATTTTGCTCTTTGTACAATTGTCGAAAAACACATTATGTTATTTTATAACTCCAAAGTAATGTTTGTGTTACAAAAAAAAAAATCTCAAATCGATATGCTCGTACTACATTTACCTCAAACTACTTTTTGTATTGTGAAAAATCTCAAACTTATATATCATGCTACATTTCTCTCAAACTTGTATACACGTGCCACAATTGCCTTAAATTGTGGTAAAAAATCTAAAATTATTTTTTGGTACGTAGTATAGGTGTATTAATTTGGAGCTTTTTGTGATATGAAAATAAATTAAAAGTAAATGTAGCATGAATGTATTAGTTAGGAGGTTTGGACGATGAATTTGAAAAATAAGAAACGAAACAAAGGAGGGAAAAGGGAATGGAAGTAGTTTTGGAGTGTGTGCGTGTGCATAACTTTTAGGGTTTGTGAATGAATTATCATGGCGATGGTATGTTTAATCTAATAGAAGTTGGTTGGAGTTTTTATTTTATTTTATTTCCAACTAAAATAGAAGTGCATATCTTATAACTTTCCTATTTTAAATCATCCAAACATTGCTTAATCAAAACAAACCTTGTGTTAATGGATCATCCGCCATGCTATTTAGTGGTTATATCTATTATTTTTTTCACCCAATTTGAGTTATTATGAACATAAAAAAAGGGGAAAATGTTATAAATAAAAAATGCTAAGCTAAGCCTATCTTAAATTTTTTTTATAACACAAAAACCTTAAATTTGTATCTATATGATGCATTTACCTTGTACGACACATTTACCTTAAAATTTGGATTAAATGTATTGCATCAATATAAGTTTGAAATTTTTTGTGACATAAGAAAATAATTTGAGGTATATGTATCGTATGGATATAAGTTTGGAGTTTTCTAAAAGGTTAATACCATGAAAAAGTCAAAACTAATACATCTTTGATAAATTTACTCCAAACTAAAACCCCAAACTAATATATCTTTGACAAATTTAAATTAAATTAATATACACTAGTGACAAATTTACCTTATGCTAGTTTTTATTAAATTTTACTATTAAATTGTTGAGTTGGATTACACATGTTAATTAACTAGTGTATCTATTTGGAATTTTACTATTCGTTTGTCACCGTATAGTTTTGTGGTATTTTGCGATATTAATCTAATTTAATGGATTGCATATTTGTCACAAATATACCAATTTAGAGTTGAGCGGTCAAAAAATTAATTTGAGATAAAGTTATCACAAATGACCTAGTTTGGGGTTTTTTTTTTTTTTTGTCATTTGGGATAAATTTATTATATGTGTATTAATTTGGGGTTTCGTGGTTTTACTCTATTTTTAAATCACAAAAAATTTTTAGGGGTAATAGTATCACATGGATATAAGTTTGGGATTTTTTGTGTTACGATAAAAAAAATTGGAGTAAATGTATTACAATGGACATAGTTTAGGATATTTTGGTAGTTTTTTCTTTAAAAAAATGTATATTAAGTCATTGCATAGAATTTTTTAATTTCTCTCATGCATTATTATTTAGTTATCTATATGTAAATGTTGATTTCCTTGTAAGAATTGTGAAAGATTAGTTCACTTGCTTTTCTTAATACATTAAAATTGGTAGAACGATAACACATGAACCATGCATGGACCACACATGAAAGAGAGAAGCATTCCCATACTAGTCTCATTTTCACCTTCTCCCAATTGCTTATTTTATTTCAAATTAAAATAGAGACATACATCTTACAATTTTCTTGATTTCAATCATTCAAGTATTGCTTGATGAGATCAAACCTTGCATTGATAGATCATCCGTTGTGCTATTCTTAAATCACATCTCTCCTTCATCCAATTTAAGTTATCATGAACATAAAAAAAGGAAAAAGTTAAAAAAAATCATAAACTAAGCCCACCTTAAAATTTTTCTTAATAACAAAAACCTTTAACTTGTAACCACATGATATATTTATCTTGAAATTTTTTGTAACACAAATTATCCATGTGACACATATACCTTACATTTTGGGGTAAATGTGTTATATTAGTATAAATTTGAAGTTTTTTTCATAAAGAAAAAATTTGGGTCAAATGTGTCATTTTAGTATATGTTTGAAGTTTTTTATGTTACAAAAAGTGTTTAGGGGTAACTAGTCACATTGGTATATGTTTAGCATTTTCTAAGTCACAAAAAAAAGGTTTCGGATAAATTTATCATAATAGACATAGTTTGGTATTTTTGGTAAATTTTTCACTTATATATATATATATTAAGTTGATGCATAAAGTTTTGTAATTTCTTTCTTGCATTATTATTTGGTTATCTATATGTAAATGTTGATTTTCTCATAAGCATTTGGAAGATTAGCTAATTTGCTTATCTTTGTACATTAAAAGTGGTAAGTTGACAATGCATTGACAACACAGGAGGGAGAGTAGTATTTCCATACTAGCCTCGCTTTCACTTTCTCCAAGTTGCTTATATTTATTTATTTATTTCAAACTAAAATAGAGACATTCATATTGCAACTTTCCTATTTTAAATCATTTAAATATGGCCTGATTAGATTAAACATTGTGTGGATGGATCATTAGCTATACTATTTGAGGTTATGTCACATCTCTCCTTAACCCAATTTGAGTTATTATGAACATAAAAAAATGGAAAAAATTAAAAAAAAAAATCCTGAACTAAGCTTGTTTGTCCTAAACTATTTTTTATAATACAAAAAATCTTAAAGTTGTACTTAGATGATATATTTATCCTAAAATATTTTTTTGTGACACTATATCAATGCGACATATTTACCTCAAAATTTGGGGTAAATATGTTACATCAATATAAGTTTAAAGTTTTTGTATCATAAAGAAATAATTTGGGATAAATGTGTCATATGGGTATAAATTTGAGAATTTTTTATATCGTAAAATTTTTTTGGGGTAACTATGTCATATGGATATAAGTTTGAGTTTTTTTTTTGTTACAGAAAAAAATGTTTGGAGTAAATATATCATAACGGACATAGTTTAGGATTTTTTGGTAGCTTTTTTTAAAAAAAAGAATATTGAGTCAGTGCATAAAGTTTTCTAATTTCTCTCTCACATTATCATTTAATTATCTATATGTAAAGGTTGATCTCCTCATAAGAATTGTGGAAGATCAGCTAACTTGCCTATCTTGATACAGAAAATGGTAGATCGATGACGCATTGACCATTGCAACCCCCCCCCCTCCCCCGCGGACCATTTTAATGTATTTTTCTCTTACTATTTTGAAATTGTCTCATTTTTTATGCACTTCATGATAAATGACATGATAAAATCCAATACGGGTACCGTGTGTTTACATTGTACTATATATGAATATGAAGTGATGATCTCGACGCAAAATTATTGTACTTAAATCCGCGTTAATAATATTTATTTTGAAAAATAAGCGATCGAATAATAAAACAAATATAAATAAAGAAGCAAAGCTTGACCTTACTAAAATCTAGCGAGCTTGAGCCTCTCCGACCTGTGGGGAAGCTCCAGCTCATCTTATTGCTGGTCACGAGCCATTGTCGTGGCAGCGATCGGCGGAGGAAGAAGCAAAAAGAAAAAGAAAACAAAAGAAAATAAAAGAAAATAAAAATAATTTAAAATTTCTAATTTTTTGGTAATTTTCTCTGAAAAATCAAATCAGATATGAAATGACGGAAAACATATTTTTAGGTCATTTTCAGATTTTAGCATAATACCAAAAAATATTAACATCTTCCTATAAAATGATTTCTTAAATTTTTTTTTTTTTGCGAAAAGAATGGAGCTTTATTTGCGGTGAATTACACATGCTTTTTGTTGATACGAACAGGTTGCAGTTTGTAATCTCTTGTTGCTACTTCAGGACCTTTTTTTTTTTTTATATGGTTAAGGGCAGACATAATTTGGTCTGAGTCCCTCGACTGGTGATATTTCAGGTCGCGCGCATAGCGGGAGAGCCCTTCATTCCGACAACCTATGAGAATGACGGCCGGGATGCAAACCTGTTTCGCAGCACGACGACGACATTCCAGGAGGCCGGAAACTGCTCGAGAGGTTGCAAGGGAGTGTGCCGATTGAGAATAATGTCTTCCTCCGGCAGAATTTTGGAAAACCGCGATGCACGGTTTGTTGATTGAGAAGCGATACTTGGACGAAAAGCGGGAATTCAGGAAGAGAACAAGAAATGACGGGAAGCTAAAACATTGGACAATTTTCTTTTACCAGCGATAGATCCTTTCTCAAAATTATTGTACTTTTCTTATTATAAAATTTATTAGGAACGAGCGAGCTATTTCCTTGTATGTGTGGCTGCTTAGTTTTTGCAGTCGTATTAATCAAATAAATAATTGGTCTCTTGCTCTTAAAATGGCATCTGGGTATGTTGGACAGAAAATCATTTGAATGCGAAGACACATGCATAATTTGGCAAAGTTAAATAAGAATCATCAAATGTCATCTTTTAATGTAGTCATAATAAAAATTGAAAGCCGAAGATAATGCGAGGGATAACTCATTTTCAACCGAATTACACAATGGCCTAACGATGAAAGAAGGAAAATTATATTGCCATGTGGATTTTGTTATGATTAGTTGCTCAAATACAACGAAATAGAGAGTAGAAACAAGAAAGAGAAATCGAGACCCAGATCTATCTCAATTCACCCTTAAACTAGGCTATATCCAGCAGAAAATTCCACTATAATTAATACGTCTCACCTTTTTGTTGTAATTATCAAGTACAAGAGAAATTGAGAAAGAGTGATACTCCTGTGCCTTCCTGGCAATAGAGAATATAAATCATTTCCTAATAGTAAAATATGCATCATTAATAGCATAAATAACCGAATTGATAGAAAAAAATTCGGCCAAATTAAATCTCAACTCGTTACAATATTTGAAGAAACACATTTCACAGTGTACGAACATTTGTCCTTGCATTAAGTCTGAAATTCATATGCACGATATAAAAATTGCAAGGATTTATTGCTTCTGCTGAAACACTTGATGGAAACAACTGACTCGCCCCGAAAACTTGGGGCAAAATCAATCTTCAACTTACAACACCAGAAAAACAGAATTGAACCCAATCTTTCAGAGTGCATCTCCAGGAGGAGGAGCATGATCACCAGAAGTATGATGGACTCGGCTCTGGACCTGTCGCACCAACTCTCGCACGTCCCCGCCCTCGATCCCCAGCTTCGGGTCGAAGTAACGCCTGTGAATTCCTTTGAGAACCTGAAGAGTGCTCGCCAACACGCAGTCTTGCTCGCCTTTGTGACCGAAGCCGGGCCGTGCATGCCGCTTCTTGTTTCCATGAGAGAAGAAGTAAAATGGCTCGATCGCTATCAGGTTGTTTGCATGACCCGGCCACACGGTCTCGGTGTCGTCCATGATCACTACGTTGGATTCTTTGGCCAGGACCATGTCGAGGCTCTTGCGGCCTCTGACTGTGCAGTCCTCCCGTGCGATCACCCGGTCGCTGAAGTATCGGCCATCAGGGTCCAGCAGCTTCGTCATCCTGGACGAATACACGCGGCCGCCCATCGTGTACACCGTCAGCTCGAACATCTCGTGGGCCTCTCTCAAGAACTCCCTCACGAACGGCCTGAGCTTGGTGATGTACACGTGGTCGGTCTCCAACCCAACCAAGAAGACGTCGCCCTGGCCCTCGGGACCTCCTTCCGCGTTCCGCTCAGCCTCGGGCTTGAGTCGCTCCTCCTCCTCGGGGGTGAGATAGGAGAGCCGGACGGTGTGGAGGAGGGTGTGGTCCAGGTCGAGGACCAAGTGAAGCTTCTTCAACCGTAACGTGGCCTGGGTGTGCAGCTCGCGCATCCGATCAGCGAACTCGTGGCTGAGCCTGAAAGAAGGAAGAAGAAACTCGAATGCAGAGCTCTGACCATCGTCGACAGCACTTACGCATAGCAAACACTTGCCCTCATGGGTCGCAGGATGTGAACACTCTACCTTTCGCCGTTTGGTCGGATCGCTTGGGATCGAATGGGAGAGTGATGGGTTGGGGTGGGGGAAGGAGAAGGGCATGGATGGTTCGAACGATGAATTTTAAGATGGGAGATGAGATGAAGGAGCGAGAGCGAGAGTAGCTTTGGAGTGTGTTCGATTTATAGAGCGGTGAATGAATATGACGTGGGTGATACGCTTCATCCAATAAAATCCAGGTTTTTTGTTCATTTTTATTTTATTCTTTCAAAATGAAACAGATGATGCCTATAGCATGGTGTACATCTTGTCACTTTCGTATAATGGAATTGTCCGAAAAGGTTAAGTTTTTATGTACTTGACGATAATTAACAAGATATATTTCTGATACAAATATGGTGTGTTTATAATGTACTAACGCGTACATAAAGCTATCTTGACACAAAATTATCATATTTGGATACTCATCAATCATATTTTATGGTAAAAAACTAGTAATTGAACAATAAAGTGAATAGAACATGGAAATAAATCCAGTAGAATAGCACCTGAATTTATCAAGTAATACAACGGAAATTATAATCACACTCGACTCACTAAATATTCTTAATGTTTTTCGACTCCTAAATTACCTAGAGTTTAACCTTGACAATTTCTCTTGAAATAATCTTTCGATTATACAAAGAATTCACAAATCTTACCACAAGATTTATTAATTTCATAGCACTTGGAGTCTTTTTCATGATGTAAATCGCAAGCATAGCACACAATTGATTATCGAGGTCAAAAACTCATCACTCACGGAATGACAAAAAACCAACACCTATCTCTCGTACGTATAATATTTGGATCTAAAAAGGAAAACTCATTTTATGCAGCTCAAATTGGGAAACTTGCTAAAACTAGAAATCCAGCCGTGACTTTATGCGGCTCAAATTGGGAAACCTACTAAAACTAGAAATCCAACTACGGCTTAGAAAACATTCCCATAATTCCTTGCTTGATGGGGTGTCAAATCACAACTCTTATTTAGACTTGGTATTTCCATTATGATCGAGTTACCTTCACAGGTGCAAATTCGAGATGTGTTCTCAACAATAATTTATATGTGAACAAATATATACATATTTCATGTTTAATTTGATTGTTACCTGACATTTTTTTGATATCAATACAATTATTAAGAAACACACTTTTTATTTTAATTGATAAATAATAACCCCAAGTAATGTTTGTGTTACAAAAAAAAATCAAATCAATACACTCAAGCTATATTTGCTTCAAACTACTTTTGTTGTTATAAAAAATCACAAACTGGTACACATATGTCACATTTATTTTTAACTTATATATATGTGCCGCAATTTTCCTAAATAATTGTAAATCTAAAAATTATGTTTTGGTAAATGTGGCACAAGTGCATCAATTTGGGGGTCAATGTGGATGCATGTACTAGTTTAACATTTTTTGTGACTTGAAAATGAGTTTAAAGTAAATATAGTACATGTGCATCAATTATAAGATTTTTTTATCCCATATATTAATTTGGGGGTAAATATAGCAAATTTAGCTTAAACATTGATGTTTACAATGCCAATCGATCAATTTCAATTTTTACGAGATATGTTGGATATATATATATATATATATCTTGTTAATTTATGCATGGCATATTATTTAAGATAGGCAATTGATTAATCATATTCTTAAAGTTGTCTTTGCGAATTCAACCATTTGTTACAATATTTAACTAATAAACTATACATTCATCTAATAGCTTAAACTTTTATAATGGTCAACAATGATATCACAATATTTCACATGATATCAAAGCTGAAGATCCTGAATTTAAATATTTCCAAGCCTCATTTGTCTTTCCAATTAAATTTTCACACTTAATCTAGGCAAAAAACTAGACTAAGCACAAGAAGTAGTGTTAAAATATTTAAATAATAAAACATACATTCATTTAACGGCTTAAATTTTTTAAAAAGTTGCCAGTAGTCTCACAAATCTCACACCTTCGTCGACAAATTCACATTGGCAATGTCAACTTTTGAACCAATGTACAGATTGAGGATCATAAAGATTTTTTTTAGGCCAATGTTCTTGGAGATGTCATTTTCCAATGGAGAAAGCGACAGAAAACTGCCCATTTGCTTTGGTGTCTTAAAACAAAGGGATTGCTTATTGATTTTACCTAAAATTAAAAATTTGCTCGAACTTTACTTTCTAAAACTTTCAATTTACGTAAAAAATTGAATGCTGGAGCAGGGGAGCCCGTGGCCACTCAATGAGTGACTCGGTGAGGAGTCGTGTCACCTAAGACAAGCCAAATACGAGATGGGTTTTGTTTACGAGGGATTCAAGTATACTCATCGAGCGACCCGTTGAGAAGATTATACAGTTTGAATAGGCAAATTCTTTTAAGTGAGTCTCTTTTCATCTCTCCTCTGTGTCCAACATACTCAGGTTCTCCAGATTATCCAACTTGAACAGAAATTCTGAAAATTTAAGATGTTGGCTTTTTCTGCGCCCTTGACACTAATAAACATTGAATCATGTTCGCGGTGCTACAATCAAGTAGGGTACTAATTTGCTTTAATACTCATTTATTCTTCAGATTATCCACATGGGTTCCTTGTTTCAGGAAGCGGTGATTCCACTGTGAGTGATTGCAAATGAGAAGTTCCCTGGTTTACATATAGTTCTGCATTAGTACCCAGTGATCTAGGTTCGCCTTGGGGATGTGACATCGGATTCTCTCTTGGATACTTGCGAAATTAGAGCTAAGGTACTTATATGCAATACTGGCAAATTTTATCAATTGCTGGATATCGTCATTTGCCACGGGCTTCTCAACAATCTCAAGGAGTTGGTCTTCATTAAATGCTAAAATGAAGGGTATGGACAAACTTTCCTCCTCTTCTGGTCCCAAGATCGCCTTTCTCCCTGTCAATAGCTCGAGCAGCACAACGCCAAAGCTAAAAGTATCACTTTTTGCAGTCAACCTGCCAGTTTGCATATATTCAGGGTTTAAGTATCCCAAAGTTCCTTGAACTACAGTAGACTATTGGGTTTTATCGAGTGGAGATAATTTTACATTATGAATTTTTCATCTTTATATTAATATCAATTATTTCAATAAAATTTGTATTTTATGCATGTGTTGTTGTAGAAGAGACGACTAACTCCATTGTATATGTAAATAGTACTAAGATAGGGACCATGTCATACCACAAATTAGTAGTGGCGGATGAGAAGATTTTAATTTAACTAATACATAAGTTATATATGAGAGGAAATACTCAAGTGGGAACTAGCATGTGACTTGCATGATGTTCGCACATGACTTGTACTACATTTGCATGTGAGAGAGGGTATTGAATTAATATTGCAAATTACTTCGCAGAGCTCCAAAGTCGGAGACTTTTGTTATGTAATCAACCCAAGAAGATGTTCATGGACTTTACATCATAATGAATCATTAGAGTGGAAGTTGTAGAGTGCAAATATGATAATGCTCCCGCAGTTTCTGAGGCAATTCTCAACCGTGTATTCCAGGACATGGTTGCAGTAAATCCAACACTTGAGTTCACGATTTAACAATTGAGAGAAGCAGTTGGCATGCCAAAACTGTAAGGCCAAATCAATCTTCAACTTACAATACTAGAAAACAGAATAAACCCGTCGCCAGATGTATCGCAGGCTTGGCTCTACATCTGTCGCACCAGCTCTCGCACGTCCCTGAGCCCTAGCTTTGGATCGACGTAACGTTGATGGATTCCCTTGAGAACCCAAAGAGCCGCTCCCAATATGCCGTCCTGCTCGTCTTCACTGTGAATGAAGCTGGTTTGCACAACCCGCTTCTCACTTCTGTGAGAGAAGTAGTAAAATGGTTTGATCACTAGCAGGTTCTCTTTGATTAGTCATGATTATACAACTAAGCACAAAGAGATATTAGCTTGTGAACATCTGTTAACACAATCTTCACTTAGTCAATTAACAGATGTGTTGCGCATCTCTTTGATTAGTCATGCTTAGTTGTATAATCATATTTCACAATCATCTTTGTATAATTAAAATATTTTAAAGTCATAGCACAAATATAATTAAGGAGAGAACAATTAAATTTGTTATACATTTTTAGAAAAGTTACTACAACACCCCTTGATCTAGTAAAATCGATCACAAGCTAATATCTCTTTGCTTCGAGTTGTTAGACCTAGAAAATAGGGACAAAAGTCTATTTTGATTCAATAAGAAGAATCTGGGACAAAAGTCTATTTTGATTCAATAAGAAGAATCTTTTAATATCATAAGGATGTTATGCCGAAGTATAAGGGCTTTTTTTTTTTTCATGAAGATAGAATGGATCGATTCATTTTGAGTAAGAATCAAAAGAAAAGCATGTGACCCTTCAGCTTCTTACATGCATATGATGGATAGGACGTCTAAAAAGATAAGGACCATTGATAATTAATAAATGAAATCACCAATCATTAGAGGCTATCTTCATAACCACTCTTGTCACTTGAGAAGGGGGAGGTGGGAAGTTTAATTCCCCACCTTCTCTAGAGAGTTAGGGTGAGGATGCATTGGTGAGGGAGTAAGATATCACAACATGCGTATAACACATAACACATACAATTTCTTGTAAACTAGATATAAGATAGAACTAGGAAAAAAACAAACAAACGAAATCATTGGCGGATGTATGCACAAATGAGCTAGCCACTAGAAACGACCTTCTTTGCTGGGTAACAAAAAGCAATTATACACACATAATAAATGTATATTTATAAAATTTCATTAAATAAAAGGCGTGAGCCCTCCACACGATCTCCTTTGCAAAAGCAAAGTTCAGATTGAGGGAATAATTTGACCTGCAATTACTTGGATTTTTCTCCTCATACGTAGGAATCTTTCTTAAATTAATATACTCGTATCATATTTAGCTCAAAGCAATATTTATTTTACAAAAAAATCTTAAGCGGTACTGTTGTATGACATTTATTTCAAACTAATTTTTATGTTATAAAAAATCCCAAATCGATATACATGTGCTACTTTTTTCCAAAACTTGTATACATATGCCACAATTACTCTAAATTGAGGTAAATCTAAGATTATTTCTGGATAAATATGGCATGTGTGCACCAATTTGGGAGTATATGTAGCATTTGTGTACTATTTCAGAATTTTTTTGTGATATGAAAATGAGTTTAAGGCAAATATCACACGAGTGTACTAGTTGGGAGCTTTTGTAGTACAAAATTAGTCTGGGGTAAACATAACACGTGTCTACCCATTAGAGGTTTTTGATGATATATATATATATATATATATATATATCTTATGATTATTTATTTATTTGACATTCAATAGTTGTTAGTTCATTGAACAACGTAAGCAAATTTTAGCTTGTGTATTGTTTGTTACAATATCAATTAGTCAAATAAAATTGACGTGAGGTATGTTTATATACACACTTGTCTTGTTAATTTTTACGTGACATCTTGTCCTAAAAAGGCCGGTGATTCCAGATCATATCCTTAAAATTCACCATGCGGGTTCAACCGTTATCGACAAATTTACATTGGCACTGTCGATTTTTGAACCAATGTACGGTTTGAGGATCATAAAGATTTTCTTTAGGGCAATGCTCCTGGAGATGTCAGATTCAAATGGAGAAAACGGTAGAAGTTCTCCCATTTGCTTTGGTGTTTTAAAACAAAAGAATTGCCTTTTGATTTTATCGTAAAAATTAAAAATTTACTCGAACTTTAATTTCTAAAACTTTCAATTAGCGGGGAGGATTGGGCTGTAGTGGGGGAACCCGAGGCCACTCAGCCTGACTCTGTAGGAATGACAGGTGTTACCTAAGACAAGCGAAATACGAAATGGGTTTTGTTTACGATGGATTCGAGTATATTTATTGAGTGATCCGTTGAGAAAATTATGTAGTTTGAATAGGTAGATTATCACATGTGAAATCAATGTTTTGAAGCTTGATTATTGCAAATTAAGTGTGTGGGACTCTTATGAACACAATATCATAAAATTTGATTAAATAAATAAGAAACCTCCAGCTCCGTAATGCTTGAACGCAACCTCTACTTGTTCAAGCCTAGTAGAAAGGTAGCAGAAACATGAAAACCGTGTTATTTTCAATGTTGTGTACTCAAGGTCAAGTTGGGAAAATTGTCCAAAAATCCTAAACTTATTGCACTTTTATCAATTTAGTTCTAAACATTCCAATTTTACTAATTAAGTTCTGAAAATTTTCACTTTTTGCCAATGAAGTCTATCTAGCCAATTTGGCTAGAAATCACTAATGAGGATAGCAGACACTGACGTGACACTTTTTAAATGATATTTTAATAAAATTTTGAATTTTTATGATTTTTTCTTTCTCTTTGCTTTTTTTTTTAAAAGATTTTTGGAGAGAGGGCCAACAACCCTTGCTGACTTTAGGCCTTTGCCAGGTAAAGCAAGGGTGTGACATTAGTCAGGGTCAGCAAGGGTCGCTAAGCCCTCATTTGGTTGTGTCAGGCAAGGGCGTTGTGGCCCTTGCCAATTCTAGATGAGGGCTCACACACCCTTGCTTTAGCCGATGAGGGCAAGGGTCAGCCGGCCAACCTTGCCGGCCCTCTCTCCAAAAACTAGAAAAGAAAAAAACAAAGTAAAGGAAAAAAAGAAAAAAAATCATAGAAAAATTCAATTTTTTTATTAAAATATCATAAAAATATTTTTTAAAAAGTGCAACATCAGATTTGGTCATCACGCCAGCCATTTTTGGCCGAATTTGGCTTGATTGACTCAATTGGCGAAATATGAAAAGATTTATAACTCAATTAGTAAAATTAAAAAAATCATGATTGAATTGATAAAAGTGCAATATGTTTATGAATTTTTGGACAATTTTCCCAAGTCAAGTTGAGTCTGAATTTAGAGCTTAAGTCAGAGATTCAATTATGATTAAATCGCTTGTTAAGCACCTCATTGGGTTGATCTCAAGGAGCTTGACTTGATGTTGAATAGAGGGCGAAGCTTTAACTCTTGTCAAGGTCGAGTTTTAGTGATATACGTTGTCTTATATTTCGACTCTATATTCGCTATATGCCAAGACCCAATCTTATAGTTTTTTTTATAATTATATCGGGCTTGAATCCTGGCACATCTTTTATGCAGCATTGTTTTGTTTTTCTTGTGCATTTTCGTTAGTACGGAAATTGAAAATTTATATTGTTCTGTACTTTACCATTTACTTGTACCCTTGTTGAGCAGAATGATCATTTTCCCCGTCCTCCACGGTTTGACTATTTGCTACTACATCGTGATTAAAGAACAAAAACAAAAGCGTAACAAATTACAATTCCACATTCGAGAGGTGATTTTGTGTCTTATGGTTATTCATAAAAAATAATAATTAAAGATCAATAAAGCTCTCTTATTAATACTTATTAAGCCAAAGTACTCAAAAAATTCCATTGAGGCCATTACACGTATGAGTGAGGCCACTAATGTATATCATTTCATTTCAAGCAGATGCAATTGTGCTGAATACCTCTATTTTACTATAACGTCTCGAGGGTGCTGATGTTCCCATCAGACTTATTTGGATTTTTTTGGCTTAAACGACAAAAACTTAATATGCCATACTGCCTGCTTTATAACATTTCATCCATGTAAAGTACCGCTACTCAATGATTACATTCTCATAGATGAGTTTAACCTTAAAATGACATGGAAGGTTCATTTGATGTGCGAGTATTTGCTCTTTTGCGCTCCTCTATGAGATTTATCAATTTATGATAATTCATCTGAACTCAAATTGAAACTGAAATGGTAATTGCCTTCTGCATGGTTGCTGAACTGTTCTTTTCTTCTTCTTCTTCTTCTTTTTTTGGCCGCACTGGCACTCTGCCATTAGCTTCGTTTGTGACTTCTACCTGATTTTTGACAAGCGATGATTTTTGTTCCTGCTTGGTAAAATGTCTCCATCATGTTTACCAATGTTGTAGGCGTTGTGAGAAGAGAGTAAGTGCTGCTGCAGTAAGCAATGCTGGCCTATTCGTGTGTTTTTCTGATAAGTTTGGAGTCGTTTAGGTCGTGAGTATAGAGGAGGATGCTCAGATTTTAAATGCTGTTCATCTTTTGGAAGAGAACTCAACTGTTGATTCTTTTCTCAGTTAATATTAATGCTTAATATTTGCTAAGTTCTAGTTGATTTAGAATTTTGGTGTCTGTCCTACTCTTGACATTATGATCTCCTGCATGCTTTTGAATTATTCGTCATTCTGTTATTAAGCGAGGGATCTGTTGCCGGAATTTTCTCCAGATGGGCTGTTTATCGTGGGTAGTCATTATCATCATGAAATTCGGGTGAGGCTATAACCTATACAACAGTTTAGCTTCTAGGTTGTTCTTATCCCATTCTTGTATGGTTTTGCAATTGCGACACGTTGGTCTTTTTCTGTGCCCTTGACACTATTAAACATTGAATCACGTTCGCTGTGCCCCATTAAGTGGGGGTACCGAGTTGCGTTGATTCTCTTGTTGTTGACGGATACACACCTTGCCTTGACTTCATTGATTCTCCAGATTATCCACATAGGCTTCTTGTTTCAGGATGCAGTGATTGCAACTTAGAAGTTCCCTGGGTTACGTAGAGTCTAGTTTTGCAATAATACCCAGTGATATTTCCTCCGTAGTTTTGCTTTAGGGATGTGACATCTGGTTCTCTCTTGGATACTTGCGAAATTAGAGCTAAGGTATTGGTTTCTCACTTCTTTGGATGTTAAAGACACTCTCACTGACTCGAATGGATCTATATATTTTGTCAGACTTACAATGCCTCAAAGATACTACGGGATTCCTATTTCCACAGAACTGTATTCAGGTTATCTTATGTCTCAGTCAACCAGCAAACGGGTGTGCAATTTCACAATAGACTAAAAAAAACTAAAAATGCTTACGGATGGTTTGAACTAGCTGCTGTTTCACGTATCTTCCGTTGCAATCTTTCAATATAACTTAAAATCTGCTTGGTTCTTCGCCCAGTTTGACAGAAGGATTTACTTTCTTCCTGAAGGCAGGACCTTCAGCTACTGATGGGGTAGGAGAATCTGTCATTCTGTCACAGATCTTTGCACTTGTCCAAATGGTACATCTATATCAGTGACAGTTCAAAGGCAAGAGCTCGTCTCTTTAGGCTTCAACCTGTAAGGTTTCATGGTTCATGTTTGGTTTTGGAGCTTGAAGGAATGATGCTCTTGAACTGCAATCTTTCCGCTAAAACTCTTTTTATAGCCAAGGTAAGTAGTTCCCTGGTCCTCTTTCTGTTTCGTAAGGGTTCATACGTACGTTGCCACTTCAGGACACTTTCCTATATGGTTGAGTGCATACATAAGAGAACAAGAAACGACAGGAAGCTTTAACAATGAACTATTTTGATTAGTGATAGTTCCTTTGCCTCTTTTCTTTTCTTCTCAAGTTTCTAAAAAAAAAAATTCATAAGCAACGAGTGAGCAAGTTGTCGCAGTAGCATTAATCAAATAAAGAATTAGTTTTTGATAACATTTGGTTATGTTTAAAGGAAAATCATTTGAATGTGTAATTTAGTAAAGTTATATAAGATATGAATAAATGTCATCTTTTACTATAGTGGAAACAAAAATTGAAATCTCAAGATGATGCAAGCAAGGACTCATCTTTCAGAAGACAAATTATCATGGCAAATCCAATTCATTTAACTAAAGATTGAATTAACTTGAAAAAGTTAATTAATCACTACGTGAATTTCGCATTGTTATACAAGAAGAATTGAAATAACCAAATTAACAACAACAAAAATTCGATTCGTATCAAATGTCAAATCATTACAATATTATTTCGATGTCGATATCCCTGAATTAAGTCCAACATTTATATCTACGAGATTTAACAATTGTAAAGAGTTTATTGCTATTGCCTCAAACACTCGATAGAAACAGTTGACATGCCACAACTTTAAGGCCAAATCAATCTTCAACTTACAATACCAGAAAACAGAATAAACCCAATCTTCAATCGCCAGATGTATTGCGGACTCGGCCCCACATCTATCGCACCAGCTCTCGCACGTCCCTGCGCTCGAGCCCTAGATTTGGGTCGAAGTAACGCTGGTGGATTCCCTTGAGAACCCGAAGAGCCATCACCAACATGATGTCCTGGTTGTCCTCGTCGTGAATGAAGCTGGCCTGTACGCCCCGCTTCTCGCTCCCATAAGAGAAGTAGTGAAACGGCTCAATCACTACCAGGTTCTCTGCGTGATCAGGCCACACGGTCTCAGTGTCGTCCAAGATCAGTACGTTCGATTCTTTGGCCAGGACCACGTCGAGGCTCTTGCGGCCTCTGAGCGTGCAGTCCTCCCGCGCGATGACTCGGTCGCTAAAGTATTCCCCCTTTGGGTCCAGCAATTTCGTCATGTGGGACGAATACACACGGCCACCCATCGTATACACCGTGAGCTCGAACATCTCGTGGGCCTCTCTCAAGAACTCCCGCACGAACGGCCTCAGCTTGGTAATTATGGAACCCTCGTGGGTCTCGGACCCGACCAAGAAGATGTCACCGCCTCCCGCAGGACCGCCTTCCGTGTTCCGCTTGGCCTCGGGCTTGAGTCGCTCCTCCTCGGGCGTGAGATTCGAGATCCGGACGGTGTGGAGGAGGGTGTGGTCCAAGTCGAGGACCAGGTGAAGCTTCTTCAACCCTAACGCGGCCCGGGTGTTCACCTCGCGCATCCGATCGGCGTACTCGTGGCTGAGCCTCAAAGAAGGAAGAAGGAACTCGAAGGGAAGGCTGTGAGCGTCGTCGACGCCACGTACGCACAGCAGACACTTGCCCTCATGGGTCGCGGGATGCGAGCACTCTACCTTTCGCCGTTTGGTCCGATCGCTGGCGATCGAAAGGGAGAGTAATGGGTTGGGGTTGGGGTTGGGGAAGGAGAAGGGCGTGGATTTGCACAGGTCGTCCATGGATGGTGGTTCGAAGGATGAATTTGAAGATGAGAAAGGGAGAGGGAGAGGGAGGGTAGCTCTTGAAGAGCGTCTGCGTGTGGGTTTTAGGACTGGGAATGAATATGACGGCGATGCTACCCTTTCAGTCAATAAAATAAGAAATAATTTGGGGGTTTTATTTATTTATTTATTTATTTATTTTTTCAAAAGAAGACAGAAGACACGGAGATCTTGCCACTTTCCTATTATGAGTCTCCCCTTCGGATCAAAACTTGCGCTGATGGGATTGTCAGGCAACATCACGTCTCTCCTTTGACTCGGATTGACTCGTTACAAACATAAAAAGTTGATTTGACTAAAATATCTTTTGAATCCGATTAATGTTGCTCTCTCCGTTAACCGACGAAATTCACTCTAAGTACATTTACCATTTCTCTAAAAATAAAAATAAAAATAAAAATAAAAATTGATTTCTTTTTTTGCATTATCATTATGGTCATCTACATGTAAAAATTGATATACATTAAAATTGGTGTATTGACAAGGTACTGACTACAAATGAGGGAGACTATCACTTTCGTACTGATCTCACCTTTATCTAATCTCACATGCTAGTGTTTTTTTTTTTTTTGACCATTTTGATATATTTTCCACTAACTATTATGAAATTATCTAAAATGGTAAGTTTTTATGTGCTTGACGATAATTGATGCGATAAAATCCAATACGAACGTGGTGTCTCTACAATGTACCATATGAGAATATGACGATCTCAACACAAAGCTATTGAATTTAGATAAACATTAATCATATCTATTTCAAAAAACAATCAATCAAATAATAACATAAACAAACACCAAAAAATAAATTGGGTACTAAATTAACGTACGTCAATTGATGTGACCTATTCATAGGAAGAGCAACACATGATTTCTCTATAAATTAAGTGATACAATGGAAATTATAATCATATTTGAGTTACTCAAATACTTTTAGTGTCTCTCAACCCCTATTATTTACTCTAAATAATTGATATGGGATGTAACCTTGAGAATTTCTCATGAAACAAACTCTCAACTGTATGAAGGAATTCACAAATCTTATCATTTCATGATTAATTCAAGAGCATGCCACACTTTTGATTGTTATAACCAAACTCTGGCACTTACTAATAAGCAAAAATCTAATGCTTTTCTCATAATATAAAATAGGAAACTCCTTTTATGCACCTTAAATTGGGAATTCAACTAAAACTAGGAGTCCAACTCCAATTTAGAAAATATTCCTATTTGGTGGCGTCAGATCACAAGTTTTATTTTGATGGGGTTTCCTTTGTGGGATGAAAATCGAGACATATTCTCCATAATCTTTTTGTATAAAAACATATATATTTCACATTTGATTTGACTTTAATCCGACGCCATTTTGATATCAATAAAATTATTATGAAACATAGTTTGTTAAAGATTCCCTGGGCATCAAAACATGTAATAAATCTGGTTGCAGTAAGAGCAATATAATCAACATCTATGTTGTGCATCTCTCTGATTGGTCATGTTTAGTTGTATAATTACTTCACAATCATCTTTGTATAATTAAATTGTTCTTAAGTCATAGTTCAGATATAATTAGGGAAAAACAATTAAATTTGTTGTACTTTTGGGGACAAGTTACTACGACACCCCTTGATCTAGTAAAGTTGATTACAACGATATAGCCAACAATTCTTTGCTTCCAGTTGTTAGACCTAGAAAATAGGGACAAAAGGCTATTTTGATTCAATCAAAAGAATCTTTTAATGACATAGCAATGTTATGTCAAAGTGTAAGGGCTTCCTTTCTTCTTCACTATAATAAGTGGATTAACTCGTTTTGGGTAAGATTGAGAAGAAAGGCATGTGACCCTTCGGCTTCTCATTGGCATACGGTGGATAGGAGATCTAAAAAGATATGAACCATTGATAATTAACAAGCGAAACTTAAGCATCGCAGGCGGAAGTATCCACAAATGAGCTAGCCACTAGAAACGACCTTCTTTGCTGGTAACACGAAGCAATTATACGCACATAATATATGTGTATATATATTTTAAATTTCAATATATATAAGACGTGAGCCCTCCACACGATCTCCTCTGCAAAATCTCACATCTCATGCATACAGACATACATACATACATATATATAAGAGGGAAATTGGAAGCAAAGTTGGGATTGAGGGAATATTTTTACCTGCCATTACTCGGATTTTTCTCCTCAAATCTTATAGAAATTGACACTCTTTTACATGCTAATTTATTCTTCCCATTGTACCAATAGACGATCAAGCATACACTTATGGGTTAATATTATCAAAAGCCCAAAATCTGTACACTCATGTCACATTTAGCTCAAACTAATATTTGTCTTACAACTCTCAAATTGGACAATTAAGCCATATTGAAAGATCGCAATTGGGAAGTTCCCTGGTTTACATAGAGTCTAGTTTTGCATCAGTACCCAGTGATCTTTCCTCTGTAGGTTTTCCTTTGGGACGTGACACCGGGTTCTCTCTGGGATACTTGCAAAATTAGAGCTAAGGTATTGGTTCCTCACTTCTTTGAATGTTAAGACACTATCACTGACTTGAATGGATCTAAGTATGTTGTCAGACTTACAATGCTTCAAAGATACTATGGGATTCCTACTTCCACATACTTGTATACAGGTTATCTTATGTCTCAGTTAACCAGCAAAAGTTTTCACAACAAACAAAAAAACTAAGCATGCTTATGAGTGGTTTGAACTAGCTGCTGTTTAGTACATCTTCGGTTGCAGCCTTTCAATATAACTTTGTTCTTCACCCGGTTTGACAGAAGGATATACTTTCTTCCTGAAGGCAGACTTTCAGTAGAAGAGAGCCCTGTCATGATTTCACATATCTTTGCACTTGTCCAAATGATACATCTATAGCAGTGGCAGTTCAAAGCCAAGTGCCCGGATTCTGATGCTTCCTGATTGGTTTTTGGAGCTTGAAAGGAATGATGCTTTTGAACTGCAATGTTTCCGCTAAAACTCTTTCTATAGCTAAGGTAAGCATTTCCCTTGTCCTTTCTCTGTTCCGTAAGGGTTCTCATTTTTCAATTTGGAATAGCCAGCAAGCACATGCAATGCATAGGTCAACTTCTTGCCACATGTCTATGCTATGAATATGTGAATCGGTATGCCTCACTAGGAAAAGAAGATCTTAATTAAGCTCAACCGTCAACCCATCATAGCCAGACCTTTTGAATGGATGACCGTGTTTGACAATGTTCACATGTATGTTCAATCTTGTGCCTAAGATCAAGACGCATTTTTGTAATCTTTTGTTGCTACTTCAGGACCTTTTTCTATATGGTTAAGCGCGTACATAAGAGAAGGAGAAATGACAGGAAGCTAAAATATTGAACTATTTTAACAAGTGATACTTCCCTTCTCATTTTTTTTATAAATAATTATAAGCAACGAGCAAGTAATTTCCTTGTTGTTGCATTTAAATTAATCAAATAAATTTTGATAACATCCGGTTATGCTAGAAAGAAAATTATTTGAATGTGAGAATGGATGTATAACATAATAAAGTTAAGAAGATAGGAACATGTGTCATATTTTATTATAATGAAAACAAAAATTAAAAGCTCAAAAAGGTACTGCAAGCAAGGGCTCATCTATCAAAAGACAAATCATCATGGCAAATCTAATTCCCTTAGCTTAAGATTCAATAAAGTTGAAGAAGTTAATTAATCATCACGTGAATTCTGCATCATTATATAGTAGTAACATAAATAACTAGATTAATAAAAGAAGAAGAAAAAAATTCCGTTCAAATCAAATGTCAATTCATTACAATATTATTTTGACAGTGAATTTCTCTGGATCAAGTCCAACACTTGTCTACACGAATTAGCAATTGTAAAGAGTCATCGCAATTGCCCAAACACTTGATAGAAACAGTTAGACATGCCAAAACCTTAAGGCCAAATCAAAATTCAACTTACAATACCAGAAATCAGAATAATATCCAATCTGTAAACACCAGATGTACCACGGACTCAGATCTACAACCGTCGCACCAGCCCTCGTACATCCCTGAACTCGAGCCCTAGCTTTGGGTCGAAGTAACGCTGGTGGATTCCCTTGAGAATCCGAAGAGCCATCGTCAACATGATGTCCTGCTCGTCCTCGTTGTGAATGAAGCTGGCCTGCTCGCCTCGTTCCTCGCTCCCGTGAGAGAAGTAGTGAAACGGTTCAATCACTAGCAGGTTCTCTGCGTGATCAGGCCACACGGTCTCAGTGTCGTCCAAGATCAGTATGTTGGACTCTTTGGCCAGGACCACGTCGAGGCTCTTGCGGCCTCTGAGCGTGCAGTCCTCCCGCGCGATGACTCGGTCGCTAAAGTATTCCCCCTTTGGGTCCAGCAATTTCGTCATCCTGGACGAATACACACGGCAACCCATCGTGTAGACCGTGAGCTCAAACATCTCGTGAGCCTCTCTCAAGAACTCCCGCACGAACGGCCTCAGCTTGGTGATGGAACCCTGGCCGGTCTCCGACTCGACCAAGAAGATGTCACCGCCTCCTGCAGGACCACCTTTCGTGTTCCGCTCGGCCTCGGGCTTGAGTCGGTCCTCCTCCTCGGGGGTGAGATTGGAGATCTGGACGGTGTGGAGGAGGGTGTGGTCCAAGTCGAGGACCAGGTGAAGCTTCTTCAACCCTAACGCGGCCCGGGTGTTCACCTCACGCATCCAATCGGCGTAGTCGTGGCTGAGCCTCAAAGAAGGAAGAAGAAACTCGAAGGCGAGTCTGTCAGAATCGTCGACGTCACGTACGCACAACAAACACTTGCCTTCATGGGTCGCGGGATGCAAGCACTCTACCTTTCGCCGTTTGGTCCGATCGCTGTTGATCGAACCGGAGAGTGATGGGTTGGGGTTGGGGTTGGGGTCGGGCCCGTTGTGGAAGGAGAACATGGATGATTGTCGAACGATGAATCTGGAGAGAGAGAGAGAGAGAGAGAGAGAGAGAGAGAGAGAGAGAGAGAGAGTAGCTTTGAAGAGCGTGTGCGCGCGTAGGGGTGTCCGGACTGGGAATAAATATGTCGGTGATGGTGCCCTTCCTCCAATAACAGCAGGACATCTTGCAGCTTTCCTATTTTAAACCTTTCCTTCCGCAGAGCAAAACTTGCGTTGATGGGTCAACCCGCCTTGGGATAAAATATATTTCGAATTTTACCATTGTTGTTCTCTCCGTTCATTGACTTAACTCATTCTAAGTACATCTACCATTGCTCAAAAATAAAAAATTAAAAAATAAGTAAATGATTGCTAGTCAATGCAAGTTTTCTAATTTCTCTTTTGCATCACCATCGTTAGTTATCAATACATAAAAATTGATTTCCCGACAATATGTTAGAATTGATAGAGTGACAAGACATTAACTACACACGAAAGAGCAGCACTTTTGCACTCATCTCACCTTTTTTGTTTTTGGTTGGAGCACTCATCTCACCTTCACCTACCCCTGCTTGCTAGCATCTTTTTTTTTTTCTTTTTTCGACCATTTTGATATATTTTGCCCTTGCCATTACGGAGTTGTTTAAAAAAGGTAAGTTTTTATGTACTTGACGATAATTGAGACATAGAATCCAATACAAATATGGTGTGTTTATAATGTACCCTATGAGAATATGAAGCAATCTCAACCCAAAATTATCATATGTGGATCCACGTCAATCATATTTATTGCGAAAAATAAGCAATCGAACAAAAAAAAAAGAGATAAATCGGGTACTAAATTTACATGGTTCAAGTCGATACAAGGAAATAAATCCAGCACTTAATTTATGGGCACTGTCATATTTGGATTCATGTTAATCATACATATTGCAAAAAATAATCGATCAATGAAATAAGGAAGTAAATTGAGAACTAAATTTACTTGGTTTAGTTGATGTGACCTACTCCAAGGGAAAAGCAGCACATTATTCCACTATAAATTAAGTGATAGAACGAAAATTACAATCACTCTTAAGTCACTCAAACACTTTTGGTGTCTCCCAACCCCTATTTATCACTCCTATTGATTGACATGAGATTTAACCTTGATAATTTCTCTTGAAACGATCTCTCAATTGTATAAAGAAATTCACAAATCTTATCATTTCATGATTAATTCAAGAGCATGCCACATGATTGATTGTTATCGTGAAAAACTCATTTGCTCATTAATGGGCAAAAATCTAACACTTTCCTCAGATTATAAAATAGGAAACTCCTTTTATGAACGTTAAATTGGGAAATCAACTAAAATTAGAAATCCAACTCAAATTTAGAAAATATTCCTATTTGGACTTGTTGCGGCGTCGAATCACAATGCTAATTTGGAAATGGAATTCCTATTTTGTTGGGGTTCCTTCATGGGATCAATTTCTAGACATATTCTCTATAATATTTTTTGTATAATACATATATCACATTTGATTTAATTTTTATCCAACACCATTTTGATATCAATAAAATTGTTATGAAATACACTTTGTTAAAGATTCCCTTGGCATCAAAACACGTAATAAATCTCATTGATGTAAGAGCAGCATAATCAACATTTGTGTTGCGCATCTCTTTGATTAGTCATGTTTAGTGGTGTAACATATTTCGCAATCATCTTTGTATAATTAAAATTTTCTTAAGTCATAATTCAGATAGAATTAAGGAAAAATAGTTAAATTTGTTATACTTTTAGGGACAAGTTACTACAACACCCCTTGATCTAGTAAAGTTGATTACGACGATATAGCTAACATTTCTTTGCTTCAAGTTGTTAGACCTAGCAAATAGGGGCAAAAGGCTATTTTGATTCAATCATAAGAATCTTTTAATTACATAGCAATGTTATGTCAAGGTGAAAGGGTTTCCTTTCTTCTTCATTATAATAAATGGGTTGAACTCGTTTTGAGTAAGAATCAGAAGAAAGGCATGTGACCCTTCGGCTTCTGATGTGCATACGACGGATAGGAGATCTAAAAAGATTTGAACCCTCGATAATTAACAAGTGAAAATGAAGCATCAAGGGCGGAAGTATGCACACATGAGCTAGCCACTAGAAACGACCTTCTTTGTTGGTAACAAGAAGCAATTATACGCACATAATACATGTGTATATGTATTTTAAATTTAAGTAAATAACCGGCGTGAGCCCTCCACATCATCTCCTTTGCAAAAGCACACGTCGCATACATATACACACAGACATATATATACACACATTCGGATTGAGCGAATAATTTGGCCTGGCATTACTTAGAATTTTTCTCCTCATATCTTATAGAAAACAACACCCATTTATATGCTAATTTACTCTTCGCAGCGTACCAATAGACGATCAAGCATATATTTATGGATTAATATTATCAAAAGCCCTAAGTTTGTACACTCATGTCATATTTAGCTCAAACTGATATTTGTGTTACAACTCTCAAACTGGACACTTGTGCCATATTTAGCTTAAGCTAATTTTATGCCATAAAAAAATCCAAACTAGTACATCATGCCATATTTATCCCAAACTTGTATACATGTGTCACAATTGCCCAAATTGTGAAAAATCTAAGATTATATTTGGGTAAATGTGGCACAAGCACACCAATTTAGGGGTAAATGTGGCATGAATGCATCAATTCGGATTTTTGTGACATGAAAATGATTTAAAAATAAATGTGACACAAGCATACAAATTGGGAGTCTTTATGATACAAAATTAATTTGGGATAAATATAGCATATATGTACCAGTTAGAGATTTTTTATGACATATACCCTTTTTTTTATTTGATGGTCAGTTATCGTTAGTTCATTAAACAACGTTAGCAAATTTTAATTTGTGTAGTGTTGTTTACAATGCCAATTAGTCAAATTCAATTGTCGCAAGGTATGTTTGTATATACACACACAATTGATTTGCTAATTCTTAACATCTTGTTTAAGGAAGGCAGTTGATTCCTAATCATATCCATAAAATTCACTCTGTGGATTCAACCATTGTCGACAAATTTACATTGGCACTGCCGATTTTTGAAATAATATACGGATTGAGGATCATAAAATTTTGCTTTAAGCCAATGCTTTGGGAGATGTCATTTTCAAATGGATAAACAATAGAAGTCCGCCATTTGCTTTGGTGTCTCAAAACAAACGAATTGCTTATTGATTTTATCGTAAAAATTTAAAATTTACTCAAAATTTAATTTCTAAAACTTTCAATTTACGGAGAGGATTGGGCATTCGAGTGGGGGCGTGGCCACTCAGCGAGTGACTCAGATAGAAGGGCACGTGTCGCCTAAGACAAGCCAAAGAAGAAATGGGTTTTGTTTACAAGTAATTTAAGTATTCTTATTGAGCGATCCGTCACATATGAAATCAATGTTTTGGAGCTTGATTATTACAAATTTAGTATACGAGAGACTCTTATTAACACGATATCATAAAATTTAATTAAATAAATGAGAAACCTCAAGCACCGTAATGCTTGAACCCAAGCTCTACTTGCTCGGGCCTAGTAAAAAGGTAGGAGAAACATGAAAACCGTATTCTTTTTCAATGTTGTGTACTCGAGGTCAAGTCGAGTCTGAATTTATAGCTTAACTCAGAGCTTCAATTATGATTAAATCAAGTTTTAACTTGTTAAGCACCTCACTGGATTGACCTCAAGTAGCTTGACTTATGTTGAATAGAGTGCCAATCTTTAACTCATGTAAAGGTCGAGTTATAGTGATAGACGTTGTCTTATATTTAGAGTCTGAATTCATGATTTATTACTGCATTTAGAAAGTTACTAATTAATTAACTAGATGAAATTATTAACAAGAATTTTTAAAAGTTTGATAAAAATTACCATTAGCCGTTTGGAAAAGTAAATGATTTCACTGATGAATTGTTGAATTTTGAGATTCAAATTACAGTTATTTTAATTGTAGCTGCAAAATCTTCAGAGTATATAGTTAAGGTGCACTGCACCTTTATGCATACTTTCTGAAATTCGCCATATGCCAAACCTTTTAGTTTTTTAATAATTATAATGGACTTAAATCCTGGCACATCTTTTATGCAGTGTTGCTTCATTTTTCTTGCGCATTTTCTTTAGTACAAAAATTGGAAATTTATTTTGATCTATCGATTATTGTTTACTTGTACCCTTAAGGAGCAGAGTGAACATTTTCGTCGTTCTCCCTGGTTTGATTATTTGCGGCTTCATCTTGACCAAAGAAACAAAAATGTGCAACAAATTACGACTCAACATTCAAGAGGCAATGGTGCCGAGGCACCAATTTTTGCTATGGTTGATTACCAGGCACCGTCTCCCAACACAAGTGCTATTATTATCTATTGGCAAGATTGTTGGTGCCGTTTGTCCGTTTTGTAAGAGTAGGCCGGACTCTATTGATCATTTATTTTTTGGTTGTGTATTAACGCATGAGATGGCTGTTTTTTGAGCGGGGAAGTGTAATTTGGCTTGGTCTGGAGGATCATGGAACAATACACTTGAGTGGGCTTGTAGGAATTTGACTGGCTGAGGGTTCCAAAAAGAGATACTTACGTTTTCTTTTGGAGCACTATGTTACATTATATGGAGTGCTCGAAATGACGCTTTATTTCGGGCCAAAGTGGTGTCCCTTCCTTCTATGAAACACCGTATTATCAAAACTGTCAAAGACAAAGTGGTTGCAGAGCCAAAGGTTTAAGACAATTTAATTAATAGAAAGCTACAAAGAACTTGGGGATTTGAAGCATCTGCTTTTGACTTGTGGCTTCTTTTTGTAGCTCCAATTGTAAATTTGCTCGGATTCTGGCACATTTCCACTCAGTAGCTCTTGTTATTTGAGTGTAAATAGGTGCTATTATCCTCTAAGTTGTACAGTGGTGTTTCTGGTTATATACAAGCTTACATTACCAAAAAATAAATAAAAATTCAAGAGGCAATTATGTGGCTACCAATGGTTATGCATAAAAATTTAATTATAGCAAAGGTAAGGTTATCTTTAAGATAACTACAAACTTAATGTTTTTGAAGTTCATCGAATGTGAAAAAAAGAGAGGATCTATTTGGTCCTCCCTGAGCTTCAAAATCCCAACAACAACAACAATAATAATTAGTAGTAGTAGTAAGCCAATGGCAAATTGGAATCAGAAGAATTCAAGGATCAATCAAGCTCTCTTATTAGTACTTAAGCCAAAGTACTCGAAGCATTCCATTGAGGCCATTACATTTATGATTGAGGCCACTAGTGTTTTCCATTTCATTTCCAGCAGATGCAATAGTGCTGAATACCTCTATTTTACTATTACGTCTCGAGGGGGCCCTTTTGACACATTTGGATTTTTTGGCTTGAACGATATAAACTTAACATGCCAGTGGAGGATGTTATTGCCTTGCATTTATATCATTTCATGCACGTAAAGTACTTCTACTCGACGTTCAAATGTTCATAGTATGATTATAATTTGCCAATGACATGGGATGTTCATTTGATGTGCAACTATTCACCCTTTTGCACTCTTTTGCGAGATTTACCTATTTGTGATAACTCATTTAAACTCAAATTGAGACCAAAATGGTAATTGCCTTCTGCAGGGTTGTTGAATTGTTCTTTTTCTTTTTCTTTTTTGCCTCTCTGCCGTTAGCTTCATTTGTACTTCTACATGATTTTATTTTGACAAATTGATCTTTTTCTGTGCCCTTGACACTATTAAACATTGAATCATGTTCGCTGTGCCACATTAAGTGGGGTACTAAGTTTCTTTGATTCTCATGTTGATGACAGATACTTACCCTGCCTTGACTATATTGATTCTCCCGATTATCCACATGGGCTTCTTGTTTCAGGATGCTGGAATCGCAACTGAAAAGTTCCCCGGGTTAAATAGAGTCTAGTTTTTCATTAGTAGGCAGTGATCTTTCCTCTGTAGGTTTGCCTTCGGGACGTGACATCGGGTTCTCTCTTGGATGCTTGCGAAATTAGAGCTAAGGTATTGGTTCCTCACTTTTTTGAAAGTTAAGACGCTATCACTGACTTGAGTGAATCCAAGTATTTTGTCAGACTTGCAATGCTTCAAAGATACTGTGGGATTCCTACTTCCACATACTTGTATACTGGCTATTATATGTCTCAGTTAACCAGCAGAAGTGTGTGCAATTTCCCATACTAAAAAAGTAAGCATGCTTATGAGTGGTTTGAACTAGCTGATGTTTAGTATATCTTCCGTTGTGGTCTTCCAATATAACATTGTTTTGCTTGGTTCTTAACCCCGTTTGAGAGAAGGATTTACCTTCTTCCCGAAGGCAGGACCTTCAGTTACTGATGGAGTATAAGAAGAGCCCTGTCATGCTGTCACATATCTTTGCACTTGTCCAAGTGGTACATCTACAGCAGTGGCAGTTCAGAGGCAAGTACCTGCATTCTGATGCTTCCTGTTTGGTTTTTGGAGCTTGAAAGGAATGATGCTCTTGAACTGCAATGTTTCCGCTAAAACTCTTTCTATAGCTAAGCTAAGCATTGCCCCTTGTCCTCTCTCTGTTCCGTAAGGGTTCTCATTTTTCAATTTGGAATAGCCAGCAAACACGTGCAATGCATAGGTCAATTTCTTGCCACATGTCTATGCTATGCATATATGAATCGATATGCCTCACTTGGAAAAGAAGATCTTAAGTAGGCTCAATCGTCAACCCATCGTAGCCAGACCTTTTAAATGGATGACTGTGTTTGACGATGTTCATATGTATGTTCAGTCTTGTAATCTCTTGTTGCTACTTCAAGAGCTTTATCTATATCGCTAAGCGCGTACATTGAACTATTTGACAAGTGATACTTCCTTTATCATTTTTTTCATTTTTTTTATAAATAAATATAAGCATTGAGAGAGTAATTTCCTTGTTTTTGCATTTAAATTAATCGAATAAATAAGTGGTTTTTGATAACATCCGGTTATGCTGGAAAAAAAAAATCATTTGGATTTGTAACTTAGTAAAGTGAAGAAGATAGGAACAAGTGTCATCTTTTATTATAGTGGAAACAAAATTAAAAGCTCATAATAATGCAAGCAAGGGCTTATCTGTCAAAAGACAAATTATCATGGGCAAATCCAACTCGTTAAGCTTAAGATTTAATAAAGTTGAAGAAGTCAATTAATCGTCAAGTGGATTTTGCATCGTTATATAGTAGTAACAGAAAGGGATAATGTCACGAAAAATCATAAACTTTACCCAATGTGACACATTTACCATAAACTTTTTTTTGTGACACAAAAATCTCAAACTTTGTCCCGTATGACACATTTACCCTAAACTTTTTTTGTGCCACCAAAAATCCTAAACTATGTTACTTGTGACAATTTTACCCTGAATTATATTACTTATGATAAATTTATCCCAAAATTTTTTTGGCTGAAGGGCATTTTCGTCATTTTCTATTTTTATTTTTTTATTGAATGGAGGAAGTCAGCAAGGCCATCCTCGCTGGCGTTGGAGTTGCCACGCAAGCCTAGGCGACCCTTGTTAGCATCAGGCAAGGGTTGTCTAGGCTAGATCCAGCCTGGGCAGCCCTCACCAACATTGGGCGAGGGCAGCCCAGGCTTGGGCGACCAAATCTAGCAAATGGTCGCCCTCTCCAAATCTGGCTTGGGCGGCCCTCGCCCTTGCCTAGGTCACCCTCACCAGATCTAGCAAGGGTGACCTTCGCCTAAGTCGGGCAAGGGCCGCCTAGGCCAGATCGGGCAAGGGCAACCCTTGCCAGCGTCCTGCGAGGGCCACCCGAGTCGGATCTGGCCTAGGTGGCCCTCGCCCGACTCCGACGCCGGCGAGGATGGCTTCTTCAGCTTCCTCCATTCAATAAAAAAAAATAAAAAATTACAAAATAGAAAATGACAAAAATGCCCTTTAGCCCAAAAAACTTTGGGGTAAATTTGTTATAAATAATATAGTTCGGGGTAAAATTGTCACAAGCGGTATAGTTTAGTGTTTTTGGTGGCACAAAAAAAAGTTTAGAGTAAATGTGTCACACATGATAACGTTAAAAAATTTTTATGTCACAAAAAAACAAATTTAGAGTAAATGTGTCACACATGGTAAAGTTTAGGATTTTTTGTGGCATTATCCCTAACAAAAATAACTAGATTAATTATAAAAAAATTTCCGTGCAAATCAAATGTTAGTTTATTACAATATTATTTCGACAATACATATCCATGGATTAAGTCCAAGACTCATCTCACAATTTAACAATTGTAAGGAGTTATCACAATTGCCCCGAAACACTTGATAGAAACAGTTAGACGTGCCAAAACCTGGAGGCCAAATCAAAATTCAACTTACAATTCCAGAAAACAGAATAATACCCAATCTGTAATCACCAGATGTATCGCAGACTCGGCACTACATCCGTCGCACCAGCCCTCACACGTCCCGGCACTCGAGCCCTAGCCTTGGGCTGAAGTAACGCTGGTGGATTCCCTTGAGAACCCGAAGAGCCATCACCAACATGATGTCCTGCTTGTCCTCGTTGTGAATGAAGCTGGCCTGCACGCCCCGCTCCTCGCTCCCGTGAGAGAAGTAGTGAAGCAGCTCGATCACTAGCAGGTTCTCTGCGTGATCAGCCCACGTGGTCGGGGTGTCGTCCAAGATCAGTACGTTGGATTCTTTGGCCATACCATGTCGAGGCTCTTGCTGCCTCTGAGCGTGCAGCTCCCGCGCAATGACTAGATCGCTAAAGTATTCCCCGTTGGGGTTCGTCATCTGGGACAAGTACAAACGGCCACCCATCGTGTAGACAGTGAGCTCGAACATCTCGTGGGCCTCTCTCAAGAACTCCCGCACGAACGGCCTCAGCTTGGTGATGGAACCCTGGCTGGTCTCTGATCCGACCAAGAAGATGTCGCATCCTCCCGCAGGACCGCCTTCCATGTTCCCCTCGGCTTCGGGCTTGAGTCACTCCTCCTCCTTTGGGGTGAGATTGGAGATCCGGGCGTTGTGGAGGAGTGTGTGGTCCAAGTCAAGGACCAAGTGAAGCTTCTTCAACCCTAACGTGGCCCTTGTGTTCACCTCGCGCATCCAATCGGCGTTGTCGTGGCTGAGCCTCAAAGAAGGAAGAAGAAACTCGAAGGCGAGGCTGTCAGCTTTGTCGACGTCACATACGCACAGCAGACTCTTACCTTCATGAGTTGCGGGATGCGAGCACTCTACCTTTCGGTCCGATCTCCGTGATCGAATGGGAGAGTGATGAGTTGGGGAAGGAGAAAGGGCGTGGATCTGCTTAGGTTGGCCATGGATGATGGTTCGAACGATGAAGCTGAAGATGAGAGAGAGTAGCTTTGAAGAGTGTGTGTGTGTGTGTGTACGTGTGGGGGTTTTAGGACTGACTGCGAATGAATATGTCGGTGTTGGTACCCTTCGTCCAATAACAGGTCGACATCTTGCAGCTTTCCAATTTTAAGTCTCTCCTTCCGCAGAGCAAAACTTGCGTTGATGGGTCATCCTGCCTTGGATAAAATATATTTTGAATTTGAACAATGTTTTCCCTCCGTTCATCGACTTAACTCATTCTAAGCACATCTACCATTTCTCAAAAAATAAAAAAATTAAAGAATAAGAAAATGATTGCTAGTCAATGCATCAAGTTTTCTAATTTCTCTTTTACATTATCATTATAGTTATCTATATGTAAAAATTGATTTCCTAACGATAGGTTAAAATTGATAAATTGATAAGGCATTGATCACACGTGAGGGAGAGTAGCACCTCCATACTCATCTCACCTTCACCTACCCCCACTTGCTAGCTTTTTTTTCTTGTTTCAACCATTTTGATATATTTTTCCCCTTGCCCTTATGGAATTGTTTGAAAAAGGTTAGTTTTTCTTGTACTTGACGATAATTGATGGATGAAATCCAATATGAATACGGTGTGTTTACAATGTACCATATGAGATTATGAAGCAATCTCAACCCAAAATTGTCCTATTTGGATCCACATTAATCATGTTTATTGCGAAAATCAAGCAAATGAATAAATAAATAAATAAATAAATAGAACAATGAGATAAATTAGACACTAAATTTATATGGTTCAAGTCAATACAAGGAAATAAATCCAGCACTAAATTTACAGGCATTATCATATTTGGACTCATGTTAATCATACATTGCAAAAGATAATCGATTAAACAATAAAATAACAAAATAAGGAAGTAAATTGCTCACTAAATTTATCTGGTTTAGTAGATGTGATCTCCCTCAAGAAAGAGCAACACATCATTCTACTATAAATCAAGTAATATAAGGAAAATTACAATCACACTCGAGTCACTTTAACATTCTTAGTGTCTCTTGACCCCAACTAATTACTCCCAACAATTGAAATGGGGTTTAACCCTGACAATCTCATGAAACAATCACTCCGTTTAACAAAGGAATTCACAAACCTTACCATTTCTTGATGTCATTCATGAGTATGACACACAATTGTGGTTGTTATGACCAAAACCTCCACTGCTCGCCAATAGGCAAAAAACCACCTACTTGGATCCTAAAACAGGAAACTCCTTTTATGCGGCACAAATTGGGAAATCTATTGAAACTAGGAAATCCAATCTAGTTTAGGAAGTATCCCTATTTGGACTTGTTGGCGCGCTCAGTCACAAGTCCTATTTGGAGTAGAGTTTTTATTTTGATCGGTTTCTTTCGTAGGCTCAAATCCAAGATGTATTTTCTATGATATTTTAGTATAAAAAATAAATACATATTTAACATTTGATTTGATTTTTATCCGACACTATATCGATATCTAAAATTATTATGAAACAAACTTGTTAATTTCACAATAAACACGCTTTCTCGTTCTACCCCGACAAAGCTGGATGCCCTGCACCGAAACGCCATAATCCACTAAGTTTATCGCTTGACAATTTTGAAAATACAGGATTCGTCGAAACGCCATTTGTTAATCGCAACTTCTCAATCTCAAAGTAATAGTGAATGCCGGATTTTCACATTGGTGAATTAGATCTTCAAAGATTGAGTGCGCATCATAACATGTAATAAGTCTCATTGGTGTGAGGGCAACACAATCTTCGCTCAGTCATGATTAGTCGTACAATCATATCTCACAATCATCTATGTATAATTAAACTGTTCTTAAATCATAGTCTGGATATAGTTAAGAAAAAAACAGCTCAATTTATTCTACTTTTTTGCGGCAGATTACGACTACACCGCTTGACCTAGTAAAATCATTTACTACAATATAGCTTACATTTCTTTGCTTCGAGTTGTTAGACCTAGAAAATAAGGACAAAAGGCTATGTTGATTCAATTAAAAGAATCTTGCAACGACATTGCAACATTATGTGGAAGTATAAGGGCTTCTTTTTTTAGGTCACCGATGAAATGGATTAGCTCATTTTGAGTAAGAATCAGAAGAAAGACACATGATCCATTTAACTTGTCACGTGTATAAGATAAATAAGAGGTCTGAAAAGATATGACCTACTGATAATTAAGAAGCAAAAATTAAGCATCGTGGGCGGAAATATGCACAAATGAGCTAGCCACTAGAAATGACCTCTGCTAAGTAACAATAAGCTATTATACACACATTATATATGTATATATTAAATTTCAGAAAACAAAAGGTGTGAGCCCTCCACACAATCTCCTTTGCAAAAGCACAAGTCTCTAACAAATTCAGTCATAGACCTTTTAATTATGTCAATTTAGTTATAAACATTTTGACAATTTTCCAATTTAAATCTAAACATTTTAATTATTCCAATTTGGTTTTAAAATTTTGAAGTATTGTCAAGTTTGTGCCCTTCCTAGTTGCAAGCGAGGGTTGCAGTCCTTGCTAGATCTAGTGAGGCAAGGCACCACAATCCTCACATAGGCTCTCATTGGCCACAACAAGGGCAGGCAAGGGGCTCGTGGGCCTCGCCTACTAGCACATTGAAGGAAAATAATAATAATAAAAATTTAGAAAATTAAAAAAAAATTATCACGTCAGCACCGACAACGTCATGTGAGACGATTAAGCTAGTTAGACCGTCACATCAGTAATTTCTAATCAAAATAAGCCGATATATTTGTAATTTATTAAAATATTTAAGACTAAATTGACAAAACCTTAAAAGATTTGGGACTAAATTGACATGATTAAGATGTTTAGAGCTAAATCAACAAATGATCAAAAGATTTAAGATTAAATTAGCATATTAACTAGAGGAATGGTTTCTTTCTACTCTCCCTCTCTTTATATTTCTCAAGCCGTCTTTGCTTGCTTTTCCCAGGGTTGCTCTCCCCCTTATAGATAGAAATTTCCATAGTACTATTCATGGACAGTGGTGCTGCTAGTCTCGGAAGGTTGCAAATCTTCCACATGTTGGGGAAACTACGGAGAAAGCTCGAATTGTTCTACTTGACGAAAACATCGATGAAAAACTACTGTCGGAAGTAGATTTGTTCTCGCTATGCATGGTAAAAGGTACGCCTGTAAAACCAAATGTTAATGAACTTATCTTTGACCAGAAAGGAAAGAATAAAAACTGATCAGTTCTGCTATTTTGGACTTAAAGAACTGCGATATCCCAATTGATATAGTGAGATTTATGTGTCTGCTGTCATGTACTTCTCTAATCTTGATCAATGACGAAAGGGCCAAATTAATAGGAACTTACGATTTAAAATTAGAGAGATAGTTCTGTAACCCCGAGTGGCTTTTTTATAGCCAAAATCGTGAACAAGGTGGTGAAGGGCATCTTTAACCTAATGAATATCTTATATTTTCGACTGAAAATTCATGGAATGTGGAAAAAATGAAAAAAGGGATTTATATCAGTTCTCAATGAGTTTGAAAGTCCAGATATATCCACAAAAAAAAAAAAGTGGGAACCGATGGATTCGAGGAAAAATAGTCATCTCGTACTGATCCTTAATTGATATGGCAAAGCACCCAAAGCATTCTATTGAGGCCATTACATGCTATGGTTATTGAGACAATCCCAACTTCATTTCCCTACTTCATACTATGATAAAATTGGAAAGTAAACACACTAAAATGAAAAGGCCTTGAGGGTGATTGCCGATACTAAACAGACCAAAAACACCTTGAGATCTACTGAGTAGCAGGTACTAGAACCGGTGAAATCCCTCCCTCTGTTGACCACATTGACGTTACTTCACTATGAATAGACAGCAACCTCAATCTTCTGGTCAGCAAAGTTGCAGTGGTACGAACAGATGAATACCAGGCACCGGCTTCGATCAGTGTTAGTCACCAGTGAAGGTTCCATAGTTTGACATCGTTGAATATTTCGTGCCCATTTCCATCAATGGAGACTATGTTTTGGTCGGTGACGTTGTAGACGAAAATTGCCTATTTACATTAAGCCTCCGAGTCAGTTCAGTCTCAAAGTTAGGCACCAGGGACACTCTTATAATCTTATCCGTGTTATATAAATTAGAAATGACGATCTGTCCAAATTTCAATTGAATACAATCTCAACAGACTGTATACGATGATCGACATGTTTGTAATCATTAGGCATTAGTAAGAGATGTTCATGTAGATTATATATGTAGATACGCTGCTTTAGCAATGCATGCTCCTACTCTTACTATTGTTGTGTTATCATCGTTTACCTAAAACATCACCGACATAGTAAGTCTGTCCGGCAACCTAAGAGTCAAAATCAATATTGTAACTCTAGCCACTTTGGTCCCCTACATAGTACGTAACAGCATAGCTCGAGAATGGAAGAACCAGTACCAACATGATCACCACCATTGCGACATTGAAAAAGCACTTTCCGAGACGCGCCATTTCAAAGCTTTTGTGCGGGTGAAGTGTGTTTTCTGTGGAGATGAGGTGTTTTGTATGTGTTTTGGCATGTACTTGCATTTGGGTATTGTTAGGCTTGCTCATATATATACTATATGAGAGGGCAATTCCTTATGCTTGGCGATTCCATACATGAATGATTAACCATTTGAAAATGCTTTGGTATCCTCCCCATTGCGATGAGATAAACATTGCACGAATTGCCTCAAAGTGAGTAATCCTTGTTGGGGAAGTCCTATAGCCTCACCTCAGACAGCCAAAGTCAAATTCTTTCAACTATTGGTCGTGCATATAGGGATAGTCGATTTTGTTGACCCATTAACTATCATGAAATTTTCCGTACCCATTGATCTTGGAGTGATAATGCCATTTAGCTACATGAATCCCAGTTCATTAAATACAAGGGCACGCCTTGACAAATCTATTTGCAGTAAACTTATTTACCCTTGGCTTAATGAGTTTTCATCGAATTGAGTTGAGAATTGTCATGGCCCTTTTTTTCCACGATGTGCCCGTCACGTCGGGAAAAGACAAAGTTTAGAGATAATGTCAAGTTGGAGAATAATGATATTTAATCGACACGAGTTCTCTCAAATTCTTACCTTACGCAATGTTGGAATTTTATTTTAAATTGAACCTATGAGAATTCTATATGAGGAGTCGCCCTAACAACAAAGTGAGGTAAGGGAATATCTCATTTTTTACGCAACCAAAGATCTAGAGTCGATAGAGTCCAATAGAGTTGCTAATTGAGGTGTTAAAGCCCAAAATAAAAATAGATTGTCACGAAATTGGGTTTTGAACCACCCTTAGCGCTGTCAGAGCTTCTTTGTTTTGAAGCAAATGAAATGTATTCACCTACTTATTTTGAGTAATGAAAGTCGCTTCCTTTTTTTGACCCAAAAAAAAAAATTTAGGTTTGATAACTTGATTACACTATTTATCTAATTAGTACTATTTTGATTCCTAACTTTATTATTTGTCAACTAAAGTGTCTACAAAGCCTTTTTACAAAATTATGGATACTAAGGTTCTTGCTCGCAATGTTTTGTATTTATTATAATACTAAAATGTAACCTAACCACACCTAAAAAAAATCACAACAAAAAAATGATATAAGAAAAAAAAAAAAAAGCAATCACAACAAACAAACAAATTAAGAATAGTAACAAAAAGTGAATAAAATGGTGAACTGTAGTAAAATAACCCCGTATGAGTCGGTTAAAGATATATAACACGGCCTCATTATTAAACCTCAATAGAGCAACCCCTTGAGTTTAGTTCAAATCAAATTCAATTTTCTAAAGAAAGTAACTCTTCTTATATCTACACCAAAGAAAATCATGAATTATCCTAAACCATATGTGTACTATGAAACAAAACTAATTCTACCAACCTATTTTTCTAACCAAATTTTCAATTTTTAGTTTTTTATTTATTATTTCCTTCTCCTTCGGTCTCTTTGTCATCACTGACCTTCACGAGTTTCCTCAACTTAATCAATTCAACGCACCTCACGAATTCTTCAGCCTCATATTGCATATAGAGCACCAGGGATCACAACGGAATCGCCACAGTTATTATCGGTTCAGCACTCCCAACATAACTTCAAGAGGATGTGCAGGATATGAATGAACTGTAAGATGAAACATAACAGAGAAGATTATACGAACTCCATGCCACTATCTCGGTCAGAAATCGTCACCCCATTACCGGAGTACACAAACAACACAGACAAAACACGAAGAAAATTTGTTCAGATTCATACTTGCTAATATAAAAAAATGGCGGAATTCATGCTTAACAAATAATGTGACATTTCTCCAAGTAAAACACGTTGACATGCATGCAAAATGATCCAAAGTCAGAGACAGATTAATATGACTTTGGTTTGCGCATTTCATAATTTCATTGAGGTCATTATTTTCAAAGCAAATGAATGCTTAACATCTAGAACTCAAAACTCATTAACCCATCACAAGAAAATGTACATGGAAATGTTTGGGTGGTCCAGGTGAGTGGTTCTACATTTGGAACTGGGAACTGCCCAGAATTGGCCAATTCAATCTAACTCTGAGTGGTCCAGATGGTTCCTGATTCCTTTGCATAAACCTCAAGCTCCATCAAGTGCGTGTCTTCGCTAGTGCTCGAAGCTCGTGAGATAAGGGAAGAGCTTAGCATGGGCCTTTGGGCTTTTTGTTTCCACTCTTCATGGGCTGAAGTTCGAGATAAAAATGGGTTTTATTTTCTGGATTCTATTTCTATAATGGGCGAACCTCTGGATCTGAGTTGATGGGCTGAACTAATGGACCTGGGTAAGGTGCGGGCCCAATTGATAGGCAAGATGGACTGAAGCTTTCGTTTTTTCGGCTCATTATTGGTATATGTTTTTGGTTATGGTTTTATATATATAATGTACAATTGATTGTCGACAAAAAAATCAAGTGCCAGTAAAAATAAGCCTACCTTAAGTACCGTAATGCTTGAACTCAAGCTCGCTTGCTCGAGCCTAGTTGACAAGAACGAGAAACATGGAAGACATGCTATTGTTTCAATGTTGTTTCGAGGTCGAGTCGAGTCTTAATTTATTGCTTAACTCGAGCTTCAATTATGGTTGAATCAAATTTAGACTTATTTCGACCCAAAAAAAAGTTTTAAAATTTCTTTTGGACTTGTTAGCCACCTCGTTGAGTCAACCTCAAGTAGCTTGACTTGATGTTAAAAGTGGGCCAAGCTTTAAATCTTTGTCAAGGTCGAGTTTGAACGAGACACGTTGTCCTATATTTCGACTCTTAATTCACGATTTATTAACGCATTTAGAAAGTTATTGATTAATTAACTAGATGAAATTATCAATAAGAAATTGTTAAAAGTTTGATAGAGATTATTATTATCCCTTAAAAATTCCCAATAGAATATGAAATATAAATTATTTTAAAAATAAATATTTAGAAAGTCACCATTCAAGTAACTATTATTTTAATTGTACATGCAAAATACTCACAATATACAGTTAACAGTACATTGCACCTTTATGAAAATCGTTTTGACATTCGCCACACGCCAAGGCAAAATATTTTAGTGTTTTGATAATAATGGACTTGAATTCTCGCACATCTTTTTGCATTACTGTTTTCTTTCTCTTGTGCATCTTGTTATTAAGGAAATTTGAAATTTATTTTGATTTATATCCGTGGTGACCTCTCCTAACAGTGAACCACCCTTGGATTTGGCTAATCAATTATTAAGTTCACACTAAACTTGGGTTGTTCTAAACCTATATCAATTTGCAACTTAAGTTCAAGTTATTAACATGCAAGATTAATTCATTTCCAAGTTGCTCTTAAGTAAATCGATTAGAAACCCAATAAAATTTAGGAAAGTCCTATACTTCTATGAACAAATATTAAAACAAATATTAAATGGATTCAAGGACTTGGTACAATTTAACATTTGTCAAAATAATCAAAGCTAATTAATCAATTGCAATAATGGGGAAGAGATTCACTTGCATTGAAGTAAAGCAACGTGTAGCAATAGTAATTAAAGGCACGCATTTATCCTAAATATGATTTCTAATTATCCCTCAATTCCAATAAATTCTTTTTAGGTTTTTCTTTTATCTCGAAGTAAAAACTAACCTATATGACATGCGATTTTAATTAAATGACATAACATGCAAACTATATGACATGCATATGATTTTTTTTTTGTGATTTTTTACTAAAATTCAGAATAAGTAAATGTCATTTAAACATGCAATCTTGTCTAGAAAAGGAATCTAATTTATCCTAAGATGATTTTTTGGATCTTTTTATTAAATTCCTAATAAAAAATTAACAAAATTTTACTAGATAGAGCAAGATAATATCTAAACTAAGCTAAACCTAATTTAAATTGGAAACTTATCTAAATCTTCTAAAAAATTATCTAATTATGTATCCAAAGCCATCCTAACTTATCAAGGAAATTTTATTGAAAATATATCCTAAATATGCAAGATTATTTAGAAAAATATTCTCCTCTATTAAGAAAAATCATATCAAAAATCTACTCTTTATTCTAGAATCTATCCTAACACACTGTTATCTAAAAATGCAACCTAATCTAACAAATGAAAAAATTTATATTTTTTTTAAGATACGGAAGACAATCAAACAAAGATAAGTGCCAAAAAAATTTGGTAGCGGATAAAATTCATAACCTAATCTTAAGCTTTAATATTTGGCACTATCCATAACCCTATTCCCTATTTCAATCTTCAGAGATTGAGTTACCGATTATGTGCAAAACTAATCCTGATTAGATATGCTATCACTCAAAACATACAATGTAAGATACCGATAAGCACGAATTAGGTAAGAAAAATTCAAGTCAAATTAGGATAAGACCTTTACCTAATTTCGAGATGAGGTTGCCAAATTTGAACGCAGACGGGTCATCGTATGGATGGCTGGCGGCGGCAGGTCTTGGCCAGTGGTGTGCTTGTGGCCCAGCAGTGAGGAACGTCAAGGAAAACTGCAAAAACAAAGGATTCGCTGTTGGTATAGCTCGGTAATCGGAGAAGTCACGGATGGCTCGGCAATGAGGGGTGCTGCTCGGAGGGACTGTAGCTTGTTGTCTCGGCGCAGTAGGGATAGGTGTTGCAGCAGTTTGTCGCTGTTCGGCAAGGAGCAGCAAATCAACAGTAGGCAGTAGGGCATCACAATGCAGCTAGCTCGTCTCGTCGTCATGGTGGTTGGTCAAGGCTGAGGTCAACAGCGGAGTCGTCGACCCGGTGGAGCATGGGCACATCGGCATGGCTCTCATGGAGGACAACCATGTGAAGCTCGGCCCAGCAAGGCAGCAGGACCGGCGGGGATGCTTGGCATAATGGGATAGGCCAAGCCTTTCGACCAAGGCTTGGCCGAGTAATATCAATGTGATTTGAAATTTCTGGCTAAGGTTATGTTTAGTCGTTTAGATTTCCAATCATCATAGATCTAGATAAAATAGAATATGGAATTCAGAGATTTTGCTATATATTATATATTGTTTGGTGACTGCAATAATAAAATTGGATATATTCACATTATATTAATGTCATATAAGTACAAATCAACCAAAAATTTTATAAAAGAGGATGATAAAACTCTCTCATGATAATCTTACCTACTTTATTTTTATTTGTTTTTTCTCTGATATTGTCCTTTCTTTTTTTAATTAATTTCTTTTTTATTTCTTTCTTCCCTTTCCATCATTCTCTCATAAAATTTTATTAGATACTAAAAAATACTAATATACCTAAAATACTAAAATGCCCAAAACATATAACAAATATACCTAAAATATGTAATAAATATATTTATATATTGAATTTATATTATAAAATAGATTAAATTTGGATATATAAAGAAAAATAAGATTAAATTAAGGTAGCTAAATTAAATTTTTTATTTTGAATTTTTCTATTAGAATTCAAATATTATTTACATTGAAATATAATTTTAATTTTTTTAATTTAAGAAGTTTGTTATTCAAGAAAAATAGCTTTCTTATTACAGATATTAGAAATTCTACCTACATTTATCATATCTCTTCAGTACACCTGTCAAAATGGGTGTATAAATAATTTATTACCTATTTAAATATTAAATGGGTCATAAATGGATCAGGCTTTCTTTTAATATCATTTATGACCCATTTAATATTTAAATATGTCATAAATGGGTTATACACCCATTTTGATAGATGTATCTATAATGGGTTTAAAAATTAAAAAGACTAAAATACATAGGTTGTTAATGAACTTGAATAAGTTTAAAATCTTTAAAAAATATTATAAGAATAAGTTTTCCTAAGTTTAGTTAAATAGATAAATGTTTTAACAATATAGGTCGGGTTGGGTTGGGTATGGGTCAAAAATTTTATACTATACTTAAATAAGTCATAAACGAGTTAATAGATCAATTTGGGTCGGACCATTTATGACCCGACCCAAATCCAACCCAACCCACCCATTTAACAGGTCTACTCTTCAGTGAGATAATTTTATTCTGTCTATATCCCCTTGTATCAAACTTTATATTGTCTTAAACATATACTAAATACATAATAGAATAAAATTTATTATATTCTAATTTTATCTCGACTGCCAAATGCGGCCAAATATAGCGTAAACCTAGATCTAAGCTTGACTATACCGGCTTGATTTAGGCCTTATTAAAGTGATTGGTTCAATTAACCAAAGGCCTAATCCCAGTTAGACTTTCATGTGCTGAATCCCAATTCAACTGAAGTCCCGTGGCATTCAGCCAGTCTACCGTGTGTGGGCTCAGTTGAATTTTGCTTGTTTGTGGCCTCTTTTAATAATAAGCTCTTTCCTTTAAGCACTTATTCTACTTAAACTCAAAACCTTTTAACTTTAGCAAGCTAACATCAATTCAATCAGAGCTCAAGACCCTCCTTTTCTTATGAATTTTGGCCACTGCAGAGCCCCGGTGGGCTTGGCTGAATTTACGTATCTTATGAGCTCAAATCCACGTAATTCAATTAAGCTGAAAACCTTAAATCTCTGCCGGTCCAATTATACGCAATGAATAAATCACTTGATTGCGTATCGATAAATAGGAGTAAAGTCTAATTGTGATAACACAAATTTACGTGCTGTACTAATACATTGTCTTTAGTGGTGCACTTAGATTTAACTAATTTGAGCCCCAATGCAATCCGCTGATTAGAAGAGGTTGTAACGTACTGAATTGCGAAACAAATTGAACTATTTTTCTTAATACTCGCGAAATAGCACATGCGCATAAAGTGGAGAAATTAGAAATTAATATATACAATGGAATCTGTTTAGAAAATAAATGCAAATGTTAGTAAGATAAAAGGATATCTAGAATTGGGGGTTATGAGATATTTAATAAATGACTGAATAATTTATCTCAAATATTTAAATTAGGTTTTATTATAAGTTATGCCACAGCATGGATCTTTTTGGTGAATTTCTGTCGTTGATAGGCGAAACTTGTGACAAAATCGTGGGGAGGAACACCTAGAGTCGATGGCTCCTGTTTGGACCATAGAATTATCACTCCTATTACGAAATATTCGATTAGATATATAACTATTCAACATCACCGGAAATTAACTAATGTACCGGCGATCTGTAAATCTCTTTATACGAAATAACAACACCATAGAGTTAAGTCATCTAGAGGCTCGTGCACGGCATGTTTCGAACATATGTCCTCGTGGAAGATGGACGAAAACAAGACTACCGAATCTTCAAATGTCATTTCTATATAGACAACCAAATCTCCTTGTTAGGATGAGAACTTTGATTCTTAAGATTTAGGATGGTTCGTGAGGCTAAATATATAAAACTATTTAAGTACAAACACAACAAACTTATAGTGGGGAAGCACTCATTAAAGCTTTACACTCTCAAGTACTAAACTTAGTCCTCACGTTAAAATTATGCTAATGACTTTGTGCCCAACATAATCATGTCATCATGGGTCTCCAAAATTTTCAAAGACGATCAGGACATCGGACGTCTCGTCAATTCAGGTAAAGAATATGCTCACATTCGTGGACAATGTTGCAAAATTGGATTTCATATCTTAACAAGACAAACATCTCATGTCAAATTATTTCGAAATTCCCATCTCTTGCGCCTTTTCTTTTTTCCATTCAGAATCGAAATTTAGAGGTAGGGATAGATGGTGAACGATGTTGTGCTTATAATGAAAGGCCAAAATGGTCCAACAATCATCTTAAGCTTGCCTCGTGGCTAGATGTACCTCTACATATTACTAATGCATACTTGATGAGATCCAATCAAATTCGATAGACATCATCAGTTGCACCTCCGTATGATGAAGAAACATCCACTTTTGCCAAAGCACGCTGTCGGAATCAGCCGTGTCCCCTAGAGCGCTTTGTTCTCTCAAATCTCAATAGATAATCATTCATACGAAAGAAATAACATCGATGAAGAAAACCCCCCAAAGGTCATTTACCTTTCTTTGAAACCAAGCAAAACTGCCTACTTTATTCACATCACTTAAGCCTAAAAACAAAAAGAACGCATAAGGATTTCAAAACAGCACTCATGCTACTTAATCCTAATTCACGAGGAGTCTACATGAAACTTCCTTAGCATTGCAACATGCACACGCAAAATAAATTGGGACAAAACCTACCATGTTTGAAAACTCAACCCGAAAGCTTAACATGATAGGTGAAGGGAGATTGCATGTATATAATGAGCAATGTGGTTGAATATAAAATAAAAAATAAAAAATCAAGCGATGTGGATTATTTCAAAAGCTTGCATTTTAGATTTTGGGCTGCCAAGCGAATGAGAAATCATAACGACAAGAGTTAGTTGTATATCTCTAATATAAGTTGTGCCAGGTTAATTAAAGCCAGGTTCATGTCAAGGGAAGGAAAGAGCACTGTATGGGCTATGGATGCGCCAACTTTAGATTTAAATGCAAGACTAAAAGGTAATCACAGTATAACCCAACGCAGGAAGTAAATTATGAAAATTTAAGATGATCTTCTGGATCTTATTGTACTTTGACATTATTTGCATATTGATTTAACCACAGAATAGGCATACAAGCGAAATTCAGTGCAAACGATACTCTCTCATTCTCTCTAAAAAATACTTCTCGGCTTGCCATCTATATTAAAATAAGGTGAATTTAGTCTGGTTCGCGAAAGGCACCGGTACCCTCAAAGACCAATAAAAAGAAAAGGTCAAAGTGGCAATCAAGTACATCAACGCTCTAAGTCTCTGCTAACCACGTACAAAAGCACCCCCCGTTATCTTTTGTCTGAACTGATCATACATAACGAAACAAGCACAACGACAACAATGGACAATGCCTCGAAGCGTTTCCATGTCTTCCTCGCCCTGCTTGCGATCGTGGCGTTCAGTATCACCATCTCTTGCGCCTCTGACTACGCCGATCTCCACCAGGCGAGCTACTTCATGTGGAGGTCAGAGTGTCGAGGTGACTCGATCGGTGAGTGCAGAGTTCTGGGGGAGGAAACAAAGAGCGAGAGGCGCATTCTAGCGACGAGGCAGTACATAGGCTATCAGGCACTGAGGAGGAACTCGGTGCCATGCTCGCAACGCGGCACATCGTACTACAACTGCCAGGCCGGAGCTCAGTCGAATCCTTACTCACGGTCATGCAGTCAGATCACTCGTTGCAGGGGCTGATGAATCCGGTTCTCAAACCCTTCTATAAACTCATTCAAAATTTCCCCTTTCGTGTGGAGTTTTGAAGGGAAAGTTCTTATTCATGCATGTGTATAAATGTATGTTCTGTTATGTTGCTCACAAAAGCATAGTTCCATCCTACTTTATTGTTTGTCTGGTTATGCATTTTGCGTGTAAAAAGCAACTTCGCTCGACAGTCTTGCTTCAATTCTATCTGCAACTTGAGACCATGTTGGATCTCCAATTTTTTTCAGTCAACCACCGTGACACTAGCACATAACTCGTAAATACGATCGAGAGAGGTTGATATCAGTTTCCACAGGCCATGAATCTTCCATGCTAACCATCACTTTCTCAAGGACCCTTCTGTACCAGTTCACAGTATGGAGAGGTAAAATCTATTTTGCAACCTGTCAAATAGTACCCAATTCTACTTGTGTTTTCAAGAACAAAAATATAACAGATATTTATTTGGTAAATTTTTTGTTCCCATGAGTAAATTTGAAATAGAATCGAGAAATAGAAAAATATTGCTTCTTTACTCTTGAAAACAACTCCAAAATCAACCCAATCATTTTTCTTTTCTTTTCTTTTCTTCTCTCTTTTTTCCTTTTCCTTCTCTCCTTCTTCTCCCTAGCCGGCCAATGCTACTCGCCGGCCGCCGCCATCACCATTAGCAGTCACTAGCGACTAGCTAGGCGAGGTCCGTCGAGCTCATTGAAGGCTTCCTAGCCATCGCAAGGCACAACCTTGCCCAACCACCAACTTGGCCTCACCCAGCCAACATGGAGCCTCACAAAGCTAGTGCAAGGCTTGACGGTTGGGCAAGGCTCGCTAGGCCATCGGCAAGGCTCATGGTGGCCAAGCAAGCCTCCAACAAACTCGCCAGACCTCACCCTAACCTGACAAGTCTCCAACAATTGGCCACAAGGAAGGAGGAAGAAGGAGAAGGGAAAAGGAAAAAGAGAAAAAAACAAATATATATATATATAATAAAAGTATTAAAGATTAAAAGAAAATAATTAAATTTCATACCAAATGCATTTTTATTTCAAAAATAAAAATTTCGAATAATTATCAAACGTTTTTAAATACTCAAAGTCTCGTCAAGAGAAGGGAGAAAAAGAATCATTTCTATACAGAGAACAGAACGGTTACTGTTCTTATCAAACCATACATGACCAAATGTAACATGTACACAAACATTGCATGGTCTGCAGTGCAATGACTTGTGGCAGTAATGCCACATTAACAATGCCCCAGTCAAACACCGACATAAGTCGAAATCTCAGCCAGAATTAGCACAAAATCTGCCAAAGACCACCAGCATCTAGAGAACTGCTGGATCTACGTGTCCTATACACCTCAATGTTAGAATATCTTCCATGCACGACTCCGCCAAGATCATCCCAATTACAAAGATTCGAGTATTATATTGTTTTTTCATTAGCAGCACCATACCCACTCTTCACATGTTATTTTATCCTATTCTGTTAGGGTGATTATAAACCCCAGCGCAGCATTAACAGAACCAAATAGAATGAAGATCTGTAAGGATTTCAACTTCTCTATGCTTCTAAATTAATACATCTGAACCGTAATCGTAAGACATGAGGCCATGTCATAAAAGGTCTCAACTCAACATAAAACCACAGGAAAGAAAGAAAGACAGAAACAGAGACATCATCACACTCGATCTTACAATGTATTTTGCATTTTTCCCTACAGTTCCCAACAAAATCGCCAAGAACAGCCACATCCTTCGAAAATATGCTCATTTAACTGTTTCAAGCTGAATCTTCACCTGACTTCTGCTTGGAAGGGGCAGGAGATGGAGAGCCCTCTATCCCCATCTCATTTTTCAGATCATTGATGCTCTGCTCAAGTTCATCGATTCGGGTGCCCATCTCATCAAGTGCATCGTGGTCAACGAAAACAACAGATTGTGACATTTCTTTAAAGTCAATACATGGAAGAATATAGAGCAATGCCTTTAAATGGATGCATAAAAATCTGTCTTACTAATCAGAGGTAAAAATGACAGCAAAAATAGGAAAGAGAGTGGAACCAGCTTTCCTTATGCAATTTCCAAATAGAAGCCATATTCCTATCAATTCATAAAATTTCATCATGATAAATTGCATCCGACACACATGAACTACTCTAGCAAGCCTCAGCATTATGCTATTGCTAGGAATGTGAGTGGATGTTAGTAGCAAAGTTAGAGAGAAGGGCGAGGCCCAATGCTGACCAACCCTCACCAAGACCTACTATGTTCAGTTACTCTCCTCCTCCCTAATATCCAACCCAAAGAGTGTGCAGGTAACAAAGTCATTCATATGCCTGATCACAGTACTTTTTTTTTTTTGGTAAGGGAGATCACAGTACTTGTGCTCCAAAAAAATGTAAAATTAGTATGCTTCATTACAAGATACTATGCATTTGTAATGCAGGTCACATGCAACGTAAGGAAAGGATATTCTTTGTAATGATGGACTCGGACATAGTCTGGAACCTTGATTGCTGAAATTGGACACCAATAAGCAATATTGTTAGACATTCTGAAAGGGCGACCACAGAAAACATCCCCACCATGCATAGAACAAACTTACCATCTGCTGAAGAAGACTTTGCACCTACAAAGAAACACAATAATTTAGCAAAGGACGTGAGAAATGGGAGCTACATCTTGCATCAAGCAGCACAAAAAACTCTATACACAAAATCAAGGGTTTCTTCTCTGTCTTCCTCGAGATTTAAATGTACATACTATATTGGATAAAAAACTCTTGCTGCAGTACTATAGAATAGAGCCAAGAGGATTTTTATCATTGTAAATTGCTTTGCAGGAAAATAGAAGATGCATGACTTAATTATTGCCAAATATTTGTCATCATCCAATTTATTTAATTATGCCTGAGATGCCTAAGATACCATCACTAAAACTAGGTAGGTCATACAAATCTTTTGACCAGACTAAGCTAACCCAATTGAGCTCTTTCAAATCTGTAAAGAAATCTAAGCCTCGAGAACTTACAAAAGCTGTCATATCAGCAGTGCTCTGCTTTTCTGAGTCATGCCTGTCCTGCAAATATAGAAGATGAAAATGGTTAAAAGTGCCATACAATCGCATGCTCATGAAGGATCTTGCCATTTCCAATCAGCAACTAAACAGTGTAACTTCATTCATTACTTGGATTATTCTTCCCCTTGACAACACACATTGCAAGCCAATCTCCTAAAGAAAACTAAGTACATTCCTCCATCAAAAATATTTTCCACCAACTCACCACATGGCAGTTTTACTGATGCAGCAAATTATAGAAACATGTTACCCACCTACTGAGATGTAATTTAAAATTAAGATTAATCACTGCCATCCAGCAGATTGGCAGGTCACTAAAACCACCTAACTCGAGTAATTGCAGGAGCTCCAATTTGAACCTACCCTCCACACATGCTATCTAAGACCAATATGCAAATTACAGACAGATCTGATGACCCAGACGCAACCAGCGTCCTAGAGCTAGGACCTCACTAGTAGAAGCCCTCCAAAGCGGAACACCAGACTAAGCACGACAACAATCGAAGAGATTACTCCTCCAAAAAACTATCATACGGACCAGCAACCGCGCAAAGCCAGACACCCAAATTGAAATTCCAAGCTCAACTAATCAACGCCCCTCCAACTAAACCCATTCCCACACCGCTTCCGTTCATCCATCCATCCAGCCTCAGAAAACCTAGAAGGAAGCTTCACATTGCGTCCTCCCCTCCACTCCATCCCTTCCCAAGCAGCCCTACCCGCTCAATCACGACAAAATCAGGCACCGGATGCACAATGAGGCCACGAGAACCCCCGGAAATCCGGGCCGAAAACCGCAAAAGAACGCCATTCCTCATCGTCTCCGCACAACGCGAGCCGAGCAAAGCAATTCACAGATCGATTAAAAACCCTAGCGCGAACCACATCGGGAACTCGAATGCCCAAGATCTAGAGATGAACAGAGATTCTCACCACATCGGGGGTGTTCATCTTGAGAGATTTCGCTTCGCCGGAAGATCGCCGGAAACCGATTCGGGCGTTTCGAATTTGTGGGGGAAAGGAGGAAAGGCGTGGGACGCGAAGCTAATCTAATCGAAGGAAAGAAGGGGGGTAGGGGGATATATGTGATCCAGATTTTACGGATTTGCCCTCCACTGGTCGCGGCACGTTCGATAGGATTGCCGTCCCCTCTCCAAGGGTGTAGTCGGGAATTCGCGTCGAGCGAGAGAATTTCAAACTCTCTTGCCGGGTGCGGCAAGCGGGCCGGGCCCGTCCGGATTCTCGGGTTCAAATCCAAGTCGGGTAAAAGATTTTGGATTGGGCACCCGTAAATCTCAAATGTATCTTTTCACGCTTATATTACGAATCTACCATCGCCCCGACTAAAATAGGAAAGTCATTTAAAGAGCTATATATAAGACCATCGTTACAGAATGAAAAGCATCAAATAGTTCTTCATAGAGAAAGGAAAGAGAGAGAGAGGAAGAATGGCGGATGCGCTTCCCATCGGATACCGGTTTTCTCCTTCCGACGAACAAGTCTTCTCCTATTGCCTCGAGCCTAGGGTGAAGGGGCACGTAGTTTTTCCAGAATTCATCCGCGAGTTCGATGTGTACGAAAAGGAGCCGTGGGAATTCTTCGATGAGAACGCGGGAAAAAGCTTGTACGTCTTCACCAAACTCAAGATGAAGAAGTCTCGAGTGGAAAGAACGGCGGGTTCGGGATACTGGAAGGGGGCAAAAAGCACCAATGTCAAAGATTGTCATGGCAATGTCATCGGTCACAAGAAACACTTCAACTTTAAAGTGAAAGATGGCTCCCCTTCCGATGGCCAAAACGCCGAGAAAGGATCGTGGATTATGCACGAGTACTCCATGCTTAATCAAGAAGTGAGTCGAATTCTCTTATTCAAAGTTTGTTAATTTGTTGCCATGTGCGTTTGCCTTGAGTTTTCTAGTTAATTTTTTCTATGATCAATATATTCTATTTGTCAAATTAGAGTTTTTCTCGTGATGGTCTACGTATTGGTGTGAGTATCTCTAACTTGTTATTATAAGTTATGTATTCTAGGGCTCATCATCTTAATAAACCTGTAAAGCCGATTCATTTTCTTTTCAAATTAATTTTGAAAGCCATGTGAACCGCATATATTCCTATGATCAATATATTATATTCGTCAAATTAGAGTTTTTCTCATGATAGTGAGTCCACCATCGTGCCGTAGTGATTTGAATAGTGCGGCCTTCATGTGCTAGGGTTTCATCGTGCATGAAAATCTGGAAAACCAACTAGTTGTCCTTTTCCTTTTCTCATTCTTTGAAAGCCCCGTTAATCACAATGCATTCATGTAATTAACTTAGTTTCTATCCGCCATGGCTTTATTTGATGAAATAGCATAAGTTTTTTACACCTTAGTAATTCTTTGATATGTATATTGCAGATTGTTCTGTGCAAAATCCGATTTAAAAATGAAAAAAGCGGCGGAAAACAAGGCACGACACTGTCCCTAAGTATGCCCATTAGAACTGGACAAAATCATCCGCTTCAGGATTCTTCAGACTTCAACAACAAAATTGACTTGCCTCGCCAAGACCACGACATGGAACCATCAAAGACGACGGCTTTCTTTGTGGGTCCTTATGTTGAGTGGCAACCTTTGCGTTGCGCAGGTTCAAAGGGGGACATCCTGGCTTTGGCATCTCAGGCGCGGTTAGAGATCACTGCACAACCAGTGTCAAATATCGAGGACTTGGTCAGCATAAGAAGGCCGATCGAGCAAAGCTCCATGGATAATGCGACATTCCATAGAATCGCGAATACACCTGCATCCACGATGATGGTAGAGAATATCGATAATGACGGCTCTGAATGGATATTTAATAACGTTAGTTTTGATTAGATAAACGTCTAGAAGGATCCAAAAGACAGAACCGTACTAGGTGGCTAGCCTCCAACAAGTGACGCCATCACATAAAATTCATCCTTACAACAGTGGAAGCACTTAAGGAACCGATCAACAAGGATTTACTAGTATATCTAAGCAACACATTATATGAACTAGATTATTTTTGAATCAGTGAATCTAAGATGATGTAATTTTGCCACATTAATATTTGCTAATATTTTTTCGTCGAATCCCACTACCGATTACATTTTTAAATATTGATTAAAGTGAAGAATATCCCATTATTAGTCTTCCATTTAGCGTTGTCATCAAACAATATGTATTTCCTTTGCTATATTGCATGATTGAATTTCATTTAAGAGCTCTCATATGAAAAGGCAAATTACCAAGCCAGCAATCATCCATATCATATATACACTATTACATCATATGTGTTGATCTTTTTTATGTATACAAAAAGTTAAAATGCATTCTCGAATATCTTGGTTAAACTTTAGACTGAAGAAATGATCGATACATGCTTATCAAAATATAAATAAAAAAAGACGATTAAAGAGACTAGATTCAAGAATCAAGATAGATGCGGATTATATGACAAAGATATTGGGATAACTATCGTTCAAGAATGGCACGTCATTCCATTTTCATTTACCGCACCAAGAAGTGATATTTCCTAGTACGCCTTAGCAACTTCTGCTGATTTGAGAATTTCGCATGCAAATTTTTTTCGCTGAACGTACAACTAACACACAAGACTATCCTTCACTTCCATCAGCATCGCAGAGCCAATTTTTTGATAAATAAATGATTTAAAAATATATATATTTTTAAAATGATCGCTTCATATTTCTTGCAAAAGTTAATGAACGAATATCAGCAAATATATTTTGATGCAAATTGTTATTGATAATGAAAATATATTTCATTAGGCAGCTATTTCAAGCGACAACAAGCAATGATTTTTTGGAAAGCATAATCCAAATCATTTATTTTCCACAAAATAAACAAAGACTTAATTTTAGTCGGAGAGCAAATATAATATTATAATATAATATTATGCATATGGTGTTGGCCCACATTTTTCTTCCTCGGATCCTTAAAATCCATTATACTTTAAAAGAACGTCATACTACTCTCCCCAACATCTCCAATGATTAAAAATGGTTAGTGTTTGCATTTACACAAATATAATGCAATTTTATTTCATATACAAAAATATTACTGATATGTACATTGAAATTTCAAAAAAGTTCTTTTAATTTTTACTTTGTTGACAAAGCATTACAAGCCACTTCCAGATTGTTAAGTTAAATTAGGGCTTTCATAGATGCATTTTAACTATTTTAACTTTTTATATGCATAAAAAAGCTCTTTATTAATAAAATCTGAGCCTCCTAAACAACAACAACAACAACAACAACAACAACAACAACAAGAATAATAATAATAATAATAATAATAATAATAATAATAATAATAATAATAATAATAATAATAATAATAATAATAATAATAATAATAATAATAATAATAATAATAATAATAATAATAATAATAATAATAATAATAATAATAATAATAATAATAATAATAATAATAATAATAATAATAATAGGAATATGGGATTCGTACCTCTCAGCATCAAAACATCGTAATTTTATAAATATAGAAGAATGGTTGACTTGTAATGAAAACATGTCTAACTCATGTTGATATAGGAATTATGGGTAAGCTGTAAAATCTTCTTTTCACTAAGACACATATAATTTCAATAAATTATTTATTTTTTTATTGCCCTTTTAATTCATTCTCATCTCCATTCTCATGTAGAGATGACAAGAGATTCTTACATTCATCGATATTATATAAATCTTAGTCAGTAAATCAGTTAGTGAGTTGTAAAGGAACACTCTACTAATATCATGAATCAGTTAAGTCCAGACCTTTACAGACATATACAAATTAACGAGTTTATATGTCATTAAAAGAAAATCTAAGCATGAGGTTGACAAAAACCTTAACAGAGTCAATTAATGAATGAGAAATTGACTTTTTGTCTAAGCTTGGAATGCTCATTTTTTACAGTGAGAGAACAAATGAATAGAAAAAAGAAATCATCGAAATCTTAATTGAAATAGTACAAATTTAAAGATTTTATGGGATTAGTTAGAAGTTTAATTTATTAGATTAAATTAATAAATTAAATGTCATATGTTGAAAGATGAAAATAATTTTTAAATATTACTTGACTTAAGACTCAAGTGAGAAAATATATAATAGAAAAGACAAATAGAGACCAAACCACCTACTCTAATATTACGATAAGAAATATTAGACATCTATCGATTGTTCAAAAATGTTAAATTATTAAATGAATGCATAATTTTTATATTTAATTATAACAAAATATAACCAAAAGAAGAGAAAAAAGGGTACGAAATCATTATATGAATAATTGTGTGGCAAACCTTGAGTAAGTAATAACAGAAAATAACATGCAAAGAACATACAAAAAATAATATGAACTGGCAGTAGTCTTCGACATTCTGTGGCAATGATCCTCGAGAATAACATCATTCAACTATATTTTCCGGCGAAAGGGTTTCTTGAAATTGTTCGGATCGGGCGTGGGCCTTATTTTCGGGTTACCAGTTGGACTCTTCGGATTCCCGGGTTCAAATCCAAGTTGGGTAAATCGGTTAGTGGAATGGGATGAACGGTAGAGCGGTGCTCGAGGCTGACGGGCCTCGTGATCAACGGCGGGGATGATTTATCTCCTACTGCAATTTGGTCTTCTCATCAACGATTTAGTTAAATGTTATTTGGCTAATTAATTAGCCAGGAGAAAAAAGAAGAAGAAGATCCCAACACGAAAACAGCTTGACTTGACCGCACTACTTCATTAAAAACGTAGGTTAATTCCTTAAACATAAAGATTACCTTGAAGAATCTTTGTAAAAGATTCTAAACGTATCGTCTCTCCGGCTAAATTAGGAAAGTCATTTAGAGAGCTATATAAGACCATCATCATGAAATGAAAAGTCTCAAATAGTTCTTCGGAGAGAAAGAAAGGAGAGAGGAAGAATGGCGGATACGCTTCCCATCGGATACCGATTTTCTCCATCCGACGAGCAAGTCTTCTCCTATTGCCTCATGCCTAGGGTGAAGGGGGATGTAGTGTTTCCTGAATTCATCCACGACTTCGATGTGTATGAAAAGGAGCCGTGGAAATTCTTCGACGAGAACGCGAGAAAAAGCTTGTACGTCTTCACCAAACTCAAGATGAAGAAGTCTCGAGTGGAAAGAACGGCGGGTTCGGGATATTGGAAGGGGGCAAAAAGCACCGATGTCAAAGATGGCCATGGCAATGTTGTCGGTCACAAGAAACACTTCAACTTTAAAGTGAAAGATGGCTCCCCTTCCGATAGCCAAAACGCCAAGAAAGGATCATGGATTATGCACGAGTACTCCATGCTTAATCAAGAAGTAAGTCGAATTCTCTTATTCAAACTTTGTTAATTTGTCACCATGTGCATTTGCCTTTAGTTTCCTAGTTAATTTTTTCTATGATCAATATATTCTATTTGTCAAATTAGAGTTTTCTCATGATAGTCTACGAATTGTGTGAGCATCTCTAACTCGTTATTTTAAGTTATGCATTCTAGGGCTCGTTATGTTAATAAATTTGGAAAGCTAATTTATTTTCTTTTCAAATTAATTTTGAAAGCCATGTGAACCGCAGTATATTCCTATGATCAATATATTCTATTCGTCAAATTAAAGTTTTTCTCATGATATTGAGTCCACCATCGTGCCGCAGTGATTTGAATAGTGCGGCCTTCATGTGCTAGTGTTTCATCGTGCATGAAAATCTCGAAAAGCAACTAGTTGTCCTTGTCATTTTCTCATTCTTTGAAAGCCCCGTTAATCACAATGCATTCATGTAATTAACTTAGTTTCTATTCGCCATAGCTTTATTTGATAAAAATAGCATAAGTTTTTTACACCTTAGTATTTCTTTGATATGTATATTGCAGATTGTTCTGTGCAAAATCCGATTTAAAAAAGAAGAAAGTGGCGGAAAACAAGGCACTACATTGTCTCTAAGTATGCCTATCAGAACCGGAGAAAATCGTCCGCTTCAGGATTCTTCAGACTTCAACAACAAAATTGACTTGCCTCACCAAGACCACGACATGGGACCATCAAAGACGACGGCTTTCTTTGTGGGTCCTCATGTCGAGTGGCAACCTTTGCGTTGCACAGGTTCAAAGGGGGACATGCTGGCTTTGGCATCTCAGGCACCCTTAGCGATCACTGCACAACCAGTGTCAAATATTGAGGACTTGGTCAGCATAAGAAGGCCGATCGAGCAAAGCTCCATGGATAATGCGACATTCCATGGAATCGCGAATTTACCTGCATCCACGATGATGGTAGACAATATCAATAATGACGGCTCTCAATGGATACTTAACAATATTAGTTTTGATTAGATAAACGTCTACAAGGACCCGAAAGACAGAACCGTACTAGGTGGGTAGCCTCCAACAAATGACGCCATCACATAAAATCCATCCTTACAACAGTGGAAGCACTTAAGGAACCAATCAACAAGGATCTACTAGTATATCTAAGCAACACATTATATGAACTGGATTGTTTTTGAATCAGTGAATCTAAGATGATGTAATTTTGCCACATTACTATTTGCTAATATTTGTCGAATCCCACTACCGATTACATTTTTAAATATTGATTAAAGTGAAGAATATCCCATTCCATTGTTATTAGTCCCGCATTTAGCATTGTCATCAAACAATATGTATTTCCTTCACTATATTGCATGATTGAATTTCATTTAAGAGCCCTCATATGAAAAGGCAAATTACCAAGCCAGCAATCATCCATATCATATATACACTATTACATTATATATGTTGAGCTTTTTTATGTATACAAAAAATTAAAATGCATTCTCGAATATCCTGGTTAAACTTTAGACTGAAGAAATGATCGATACATGCTTATCAAAATATAAATAAAAAAAGACGATTAAAGAGACTAGATTCAAGAATCAAGATAGATGCGGATTATATGACAAAGCTATTGGGATAACTATCGTTCAAGAATGGCACGTCATTCCATTTTCATTTACCGCACCAAGAAGTGATATTTCCTAGTACGCCTTAGCAACTTCTGCTGATTTGAGAATTTCGCATGCAAATTTTTTCGCTGAACGTACAACTAACACACAAGACTATCCTTCACTTCCATCAGCATCGCAGAGCCAATTTTTTGATAAATAAATGATTTAAAAACATATATTTTTTTAAATGATCACTTCATATTTCTTGCAAAAGTTAATGAACGAAAAATAATTTCATCATCAACAAATATATTTTGATACAAATTGTTATTGGTAATGAAAATATATTTCATTAGGTAACTATTTCAAGTGACAACAAGCGATGATTTTTTGGCAAGCATAACCCAAATCATTTATTTTCCACAAAATAAACAAAGACTTAATTGTAGTCGGAGAGCAAATATATTATTATGATATTACATTATGCATATGGTGTTGGCCCACATTTTTCTTCCTCGGATCCTTAAAATCCATTATACTTTAAAAGAACGTCATATTACTCTCTCCAACATCTCCAATGATTAAAAATGGTTAGTGTTTGCATTAACACAAATATAATGCAATTTTATTTCATATACAAAAATATTATTGATATGTACATTGAAATTTCAAAAAAGTTCTTTTAATTTTTACTTTGTTGACAAAGCATTACAAGCCACTTCCAGATTGTTAAGTTAAATTAGGGCTTTCATAGATGCATTTTAACTATTTTAACTTTTTATATGCATAAAAAGGCTCTTCATTAATAAAATCTGAGCCTCCTAAACAACAACAATCATAATAGGGTATGTTTTATATGGATGACACTGACTAGGTATTTTGCATTTAAAACGCTTAATGAATATGGGATTCGTACCTCTCAGCATCAAAACATCGTAATTTTATTAATATAGAAGAATGGTTGACTTGTAATGAAAAGATGTCTAACTCTTGTTGATATAGTAATTATGGGTAAGCTGTAAAATATACTTTTCACTAAGACACATATAATTTCGATAAATTATTTATTTTTTATTGCCCTTTTAATTCATTCTCATCTCCATTCTCATGTAGAGATGACAAGAGATTCTTACATTCATCGATATTATATAAATCTTAATCGGTAAATCAGTTAGTGAGTTGTAAAGGAACACTCTACTAATCTCATCAATCAGTTAAGTCCAAGCCTTTACATGCGTATACAAATTAACGAGTTTATATGTCATTAAAAAAAAATGTAAGCATGAGGTTGACAAAGACCTTAACAAAGTCAATTAATGAACGAGAAATTGACTTTTGTTTAAGCTTGGAATGCTCATTTTTAACACTGAGAGAACAAATGAATAGAAAAAAGAAATCATCGAAATCTTAATTGAAATAGTACAAATTTAAAGATTTTGTGGGATCAGTTAGAAGTTTAATTTATTAGATCAAATTAATAAATTAAATGTCATATGTTGAAAGATGAAAATAATTTTTAAATATTACTTGACTTAAGACTCAAGTGAGAAATTATATAATAGAAAAGACAAATAGAGACCGAACCTCCTACTCTAATATTATGACAAGAAATATTCAGACATTTATCGATTGTTCTAAAATGTTAAATTATTAAATGAATGCATAATTTTTATATTTAATTATAACAAAATATAACCAAAAGAAGAGAAAAAAGGGTACGAAATCATTATATAAATAATTGTGTGGCAAACCTTGAGTAAGTAATAACAGAAAATAACATGCAAAGAACATACAAAAAATAGTATGAACTGGTTGTAGTTTTTGACATTATGTGGCAATGATCCTCGAGAATAACATCATTCAACAATATTTTCCGGTGAAAGGGTTTCTTGAAATTGTTCGGATCGGGCATGGGCCTTATCTTCGGGTTACCAGTTGGACTCTTCGGATTCCCGGGTTCAAATCCAAGTTGGGTAAATTGGTTAGTGGAATGGGACGAACGATCGAGCGGTGCTCGAGGCTGATGGGCCGCGTGATCGACGGCGGGGATGATTTATCTCCTACTGCAATTATGTCTTCTCATAAACGATTTAGTTAAATATTATTTGGCTAATTAGCCAGGAGAAAAAAAAAGAAAAGATCCCGACAAGAAAACAGCTTGACTTGACCGCACTACTTCATTAAACAAGAAGGTTGATGACTTAAACATAAAGATTACCTTGAGGAATCTTTGTAAAAGATTCTAAATGTACCGTCTCTCCGGCTAAATTAGGAAAGTCATTTAGAGAGCTATGTAAGACCATCATCATGAAATGAAAAGTCTCAAATAGTTCTTAAGAGAGAAAGAAAGGAGAGAGGAAGAATGGCGGATACGCTTCCCATCGGATACCCATTTTCTCCGTACGACGAGCAAGTCTTCTCCTATTGCCCCAAGCCTAGGGTGAAGGGGGATGTAGTGTTTCCTGAATTCATCCACGAGTTCGATGTGTATGAAAATGAGCCGTGGAAATTCTTCGACGAGAACAAGGGAAAATGCTTGTACATCTTCACCATGCTCAAGATGAAGAAGTCTAGAGTGGAAAGAATGGTGGGTTCAGGATACTGGAAGGGGGCAAAAAGCACCGACATCAAAGATCGTTATGGCAATGTCATCGGTCACAAGAAACACTTCAACTTTAAAGTGAAAGATGGCTCCCCTTCCAATAGCCGAAACAACAAGAAAGGATCTTGGATTATGCACGAGTACTCCATGCTTAACCAAGAGGTAAGTTGAATTCTCTTGTTCTAATTTTGTTCGTTTTTTGCCATGTACTACCTTAGGTTTTCTCGTTAATCTTTCACCATTAGAGATAATTGTGTCACGGCTCGAATATATGAACGGTCTAAGAGGTTCCTGAACGACGCCGTGACCGATTCTTGGAACGAGCGACCCTTAACCGATATCCCTAAGTCCTAGGGTTTTATTGAGTCTTTTAGAATATTCCTAGGGGTGGGCGATACGGTAATTGTACACCTATGTAATTAATGCGGGTAGATGGTAGTTGGGAATATACGATATCCACCATTAGATCAACGAGAGATCTACAGATACGGTTTGCCCTGTACTTGTATATATAGGGGTCTCATTCCCCTCATTTGTACCATCTCATTCTACAAGAATAATGGAATCCAGAGCTTCTATCTCTAAAGTTTCTATCTCTAGAATTCTTATGAGTTGAGTGGAAAAGGCTGCTTGGGAGAAATCCTAAAGCTACACGGATTGAAGGGAACGCTAGATCGATCAACCTGTGACAAGTGGTATCAGAGCAAGTTCGTTCCTAGGCGCAATGGTTGGTTCCCGTCCTGAGGTGTTGATCGCGCTGGAGGCTGATCACAAGGATCATGAAAGAGCTGTTGAGAAGGGCAACAAGGGAAGGAAAAACCGTGCTGGTTTCAGTTCAAGAAATGCGCTAGAGGATTTGGATCATTGGGTGATGAAGGTAAAGCTATTCACCACCGAGATCTAAGGATCGGTCGATAACTTGACCCAGACCATCAAAGGAGTGGAAGCCGAAAATGAGGAGCTTAAGGCCGAAGTGCAAAAGCTTAAGACCGGCATAGGAGAGCTTCAAGGCGAGTTGTTAGGGACCTTAAGACAGGAGCTGGAACAATGGGAGGAAACCTTGGAGGCCATGATGGTGGCCATGCACATAGAGGTAGCAAAACTCAAAAGGAAGCTCGCTGAATTGGAAGCAACACACATGAATGGGGTGGTCACAGTGCATGCTAGTCCACGAACAAATACACCCAAGCCAAACAAGTTCAAGGGCTCGTAGATGGCCAAGGATGTGGACAACTTCCTGTGGTACATAGAACGGTACTTTCAAGCTATGGGGATCAACAACGACATTATACGAGTAAACACCACATCCATGTACTTAGTTGATAATGCATTATTGTGGTAGCGTTGTCGGTCGAATGGTAGGAGTGGCGATCCTATCACGACGTGGAATGGATTCATCAAGGAGTTTTGATGAATGTATTACCTTTCGTACGCAGAAGAGGATGCTCGAGATGAGTTGAAACGGCTCGAGCAAAAATGTATGGTACGCGACTACATCAAGTAGTTTTCAGAGTTGCTACTTGAAATCATATCGATGAGTGATAATGACGTGTACCACCGGTTCATGAGTGATCTCAAGCTGTGGACCAAGCAGGAACTCAAGCGGTGCAACGTGGGAGACTTCACAACGGCTATAACCATGGCTAAATTGCTTGTAGAATACAAGGCGCTTTCTACATCCAAGTCAAACTCTCATCCAAAGGACAGGGCCAATGGTGGGGAAGATCAAGAAAGATTCAATTGCCCGAATGGAGGCAAACTACCAGTAGGCCCTCCTAAGGCTCATGCAGAATCGAGCGGTGGAGCATAAAGGAAGGTACGCACTTATAAATGTTTCTTCTATGACGGTCCACATATGGCGTGAGATTATCCGAACAAAGCTAAGCCGACGGCCCTTTGCAAAGAAAATGAGCCTACGGAGGAATCGCAATTGAGTTTGTTGCAAATCCTCAATTTCCTTAAGACAAAGAAGGCTAAGGAGTCTAAATGAATGATATTCGTGGATGTGAAAATTGGAGATTCCATGATGAGTGCACTTGTGGATACAGGGGCATCCGACCTCTTCATATTCCAAGAGGCCGTGAAAAAGCTCAATCTTCGGGTTGAGAAAGGAGCGGGTTGGCTCAAAACAGTGAACTCCAAGGAGATCCCAACTAGCAACGTGGCTAAAGACATGGAGCTTCACCTCGGTCCATGGTCGAGCAAGGAAAACCTCGAGGTAATCCCTCTAAACGACTATGACTTTGTGCTAGGTCTAGGATTTTTCGATAGAATCAATATTGGTGTTCTACTGTTTGTGGATTGCATTTGTGTTATGGACAAGCAGTGTCAATGCATGATTACGATCCATCGTGCATCAAGACGCGATCGAAAGATGTTGTTGGCCATGCAACTCTCGAGAGGAGTTCGGAAGGGCGAGGTGACACTCTCGGCAACGTTGAAGGTTAAGGAAGATAGGGACAAGGTGGAAGATGTTCCTATCAAGATGACCCAAGTCCTCAATACATTCCAAGACGTGATGCCATCCGAGTTGCACTAGGAACTCCCACCTCGAAGGGAGGTGGATCATCGAATCGAGCTGGTACTAGACACTCAACCACTCGTCATAGCACCATATCGCATGGCACCCCCCGAATTGAAAGAACTAAAGAAGCAACTCAAGGAGATGCTCAATGCTGGGTATATTCGGCCGTTCAAGGCTCCGTTCGGTGCGCCCGCCCTATTCCAAAAGAAGCATGACTGATCACTCTGGATGTGTATTGATTACTGGTGTGACGCCCAGATGTGCACCAAGTGAATTGCGCATTTTAGACACTACATCAATTTCCTATGGTCAACTAAGAACAAAAGTTGGTGTAAGAAATTAGGTGGGCTTGGGGCGAAAGAATAGAATTAAGTAGACTTACCATGGCAGAATTTGGGCAGCCAATTTTCACTTTTTGTGGATGATTAAAAAAAAGAAGAATTAAGGGATGGAGATGTTTCTCCACATGGATAACAAGTGGAGAATTAGGGGGGGGGGGGGGGGGGGGAAGCTGTCACTTTTATTTTTCCCCCGAAAACACCAGTAACCCTTTTATCCAGTCTTCTTTAGACTCCCTTGAAAAGAACGCCATTTCCACACTTCCTCATCGTTTTCGACCAGTAGAGGACAGGGTAACCCTTTTGAACCAGAGAACTAGAGACTCGTAAACGGCTGGTCTCTCCAAACATCCCAAGCGCAGGAGGAGGTCCTTGAAGCTGGTCATGCTGTCTAACGTTTGTTTGCCGAATCGCATGCTCATTTGCCGAATCTGATCAAGCAAGTGAGTTAGTTGTTCTGTTCTTCCTGGGTAGTGCTGTTATAGGGTATTTTAAGGGTAGGCGAGGTCAAGATCGGGTTACATGTGGTAGATACATCCTCCTTAGTGCGAGAGAGAGATAGCGAGGGAGAGACTACAAGCATGATTTTTGGACAGCTTGGTGAGAAGGCGAGCTCATGTGTGGAGGAAGTGAACACTGTCTTCCCATCTAGGCCAAAATAGATTGATCGTTGCTGAGCGAGGACGCCTCGGACTTGCTGTGTTTTAGTTGATTTTGTAGTCTTTCTGTGTTAATCAGGAATTTCAGATGATATGCAGGGGTTTTGAGGTTGGACTTATGGTAGATGGAACCCATAACTTTGTTTTTCGAAAACAAAGTTGTCCGTAAACCGATTTCAAAATTTTTAAGGAATTTTTGGCTAGGAGTTTAAACAAGTTTTCTTCATGAAAGGTGTAGGGTACAATCTAGTCTACAACATATAAAAATTTCAAAATTTTCCGAGCTCACTGTGCCCTTTAAGTATTTTCCTTTTTGTTCCGATATGTTCTGGAATTCGCTACCAGTACTGGTCCAGATTTATATAAATTTTTTAGAAATGTACAAGCTGAATTGGACTTTGAGTTCTTCACAGAAAATGTTCCTCTATGTCTTGACTACCTTAGATTAAAATTTCGTAATTTTTGGAGTTCATTTACTAGGTCAAAATGTGCAATTTCTAGAAGCATGCGAATAGGGTTTAGTGTGTAGGTTTGTGATTAGCTACTTTTGTAACCTATACTTTGAATGGTACTGCCGACTAACCCATTTGCATTAATTCTGTGATTTATGATTGAATATAGGATGGTAATGAATTGTTCCTCGAGCATTAGCATAGTGAATGACATTGGTAAATTATATCATTGAATTGCTACACCATGGATTGGATATACGGTGAATGTCGTTGGACCTTGCAACAGCGGTGCCCCAGGTGTCGAGATACCTAGAGAGGGGTGAAATGGAGTGGTTACGTACTCTCTAGAGGACTGAGAGAATTGAATAGCTCCTCAAGGAACCTCGCGATGCCAGGTGGGGTGCAAGGGGTACGGGGCAAGGCGTCATTTTCCCCGAGGTGATTGTTGCTAGTAGGAACCGCACCCATTAATCTCTTATACTAGTACTGATCTTATCTTCAAGCGAATATTGTAGACCCTTGATATATGACTGGCTAGTTTAGTCGTTAACGGCCAACCCCGAGTTTGGAGCACTATTTTGCTTGTTGAGTTTTATTTTAAACTCACACTTATTTACTATGTATTTTTTTTTCCAAATTAGAAGATGTCATCTGCTCCACCGGCTGCCGCCACAACTATCTTCTATGGCGCCCCATCCGACTTCGTATGGCGACAAGAGGACATCCACGATTGGCACTTCCCAAGCGTGACTTTCATCAAGTTTACCTCTTGCTTGACGGTGGACACGGGGGCACCAACAGGGCTAGCTTACCTGGCCTTCGTAGCCCTTTATGTACGTGTGAAAGGCCGGCAATTGGGACCTCTGCCACTGTAGGAGGAGGGTCCGGGCCATGGCAATAGCCTAACAGTGTAGGTAGCGATCCGATGAGCGCCTGACTTTTGAAAGAAATTTTGTCTCTTTTTGTTTGTACTGACCGGCTAACTGACGAAGGACTCGTGTATGTAGTCGAAGGGGGGGCGGGATATCTAGTGTTTGTATTCCTAATGTGTTTTTTGTACAAATCCCCCTCCCTAACTCCATCTCCCGACCTGTACAAAGACAAGACTGATAGTAAATAAAGTCGAGACAGCTCATTTTCTGATATTTAATGGTTATGGTTGCAATGTACTGTTAAGAATTGTTTGTGTATAATTCTCCTAGTTTAGCAACCTTGTAAGATAGGTGGTCAAGAATTGGAGTGCTACATTTAGTGGTATCAAAGCTAGGTCTTGTTGGAGTTATAAGGTGTAGGAGGGGTTTAGATGGACTGTAGTATACATGAGTGCTTAGACGATGACTCACGATTGAATGTAGTTGTCACGTGTAACTTGGGTCAATTATTGGTAGGGATAGTTAGTTGTATGATTGGTGTGGTTTGAGTAACGTGATAATATTATTATACTTTTAGCTAGTTGAATAAACCTCTAACTTCTGATGTGGGTAATGTGTAGAAAGTTTAGGAGAAAATGGTGCGATCAAGGAGTTTGACTCCTCCTAGGAGAGAAGTGGCTGCATCAGAGGAAGGGTCGAGGATGGAGGATGTGTTGCAAGCCTTGGTTTCTTTAGGAAATTTGGTGGAGAGACAGGCCCAATTACCATCACAACAACCACCCCTGCCGCCACCTCACCAGCCACTTCCAGCAGAGCGTCGCACCCAGGGACTGGTAGAGCGGTTCCTGAAGTTAAAGCCACCTAAGTTCTCAGGATTGGGATGACTCGAAGAAGCAAAGCATTGGATTGATAGTATGGAAAGAATTTTTAGGCTGCTAGGTTGTAATGATCAAGATAGGATAACACTCGCAGAATATCAGTTGGAAGGGAACGCCATATTGGTGGAGGGCATCGAAAGATACTATATTTCCTACGGGCACGAAAATGGTATGGGATGAGTTTGTGAAAGCTTTTTACAAGAAACATCTTTCGGAATGCACGAATGATCGAAAGATCACTAAATTTGTTCAGTTAAGTCAAGAAGAACTAACTGTGGATCAATATGAGGCGAAATTTCAGAACTTTCTAGATATGCTCCTAAGTTGATTGAGGACCTTGAGGATAAAGCAAAGAGGTTTCTAAAGGGTTTAAGGACTGATATTAGGAAGCAATTGGTGCTCTTAGGTATAAGAGATTATAATAAAGTATATGCACGAGCCCAATGGGTTGAGCAATAGCTCATTAGAGAGCAGATGGAGAATAAGGAAAAGGCCAGATCAGGACCGCAAAGAGCCATGAAGGATGTGCGTAGCGGCAAACAGCCCTTTACGTCACGAGATGTGCCCTAGAGTTCTAGGAAGAGGCATGCTTTTGGAAGTTCTGGAGGGACAAGTAAGGGACAATAGCTGAGTCGGGCTATATTCCAGAGCGACTTGTGTTGACAATGTAACAGACAACACGAGCCAAGACCTTGTCCCAATTCCTCGAGATATTTTAAGTGTGGACAGAATGGTCATTTCAAAAGAGACTGTCCCCAATGGAGACCTCGGGCTAACAATGACTAGACGCCTCATGTGCCACAACACTCAGGAGGAGTACTCTAATCTGAAAAGACGCAGAGGTCGATGGGAGTAGGAAAGGTGTATGCAATGACTCAAAAGGAAGCGGAAGCGGAAACTTTCAAGACCGTTATTACAGGTATGATTTCCTTGAATGATAAAAATGCATATGCATTATTTGATCCGAGTGCAACCCATTCTTTTATCTCTGAAAGATATAGACGGTTGTATGACTTAGAAGCGACACCCCTAGTAATACCTCTCAATGTTTCCACACCACTCAGGGATGAAGTATTGTCCACATTAGTTTGTAGGAATTGCCGAATCTCGATAGGAGGAATGACGCATTCGATCGACCTGGTAGAAATAGTTATGTATGACTATGGCACTATCATAGGCATGGATTGGCTCTGTAAGCAACAAGCCAATGTCGATTGCTGTAGGAAAAAGATCCAGTTTAATCCCCCTAATGAGCCTAGCTATGAGTTCTTTGGGAACGAAATGATTCCCTCCACGACCTTCATTTCGGCAATGGAAGCACATAGATTCTTAAATAGGGGATGTCAAGGATATTTAGTGATGATTAAGAACCAGAGGGAGGAAGAAGCGAAGTTGGAGGAAATTTGTGTAATACAAGAATTTCCTGATGTATTTCCTAAGGAACTTCCTGGATTACCCCTAAATCAAGAGGTTGAGTTTGCTATCGAATTGCTTCCAGGAATGGAACCAGAATCAAAAGCCCCATATTGGATGTCTTTAGCAAAGTTGAAAGAATTAAAAATCTAACTGCAAGAGTTGTTGGATAAGGGATTTATAAGACCGAGTGTATCTCCATGGGGGGCACCAGTCCTATTTGTGAAGAAAAAGGACGGATCAATGCGTCTTTGCATTGATTACAAAAAATTGAACCAAGTTACGGTTAAAAATAAATACCCTTTACCAAGGATTGATGATTTATTTGATCAGTTGGCTGGCAGTTCAGTCTTTAAAAATTGATTTGAGGTTTAGGTACCATCAATTAAGAGTTAAGGAGGAAGACATTCCCAAAACAGCCTTTAGGACTCGGTATGGACACTACGAATTTTTAGTTATGCTTTTTGGTCTAACAAATGCGCCTGTTGCTTTCATGGATCTGATGTATAGGATATTTATAACTTATCTGGATTAGTTTGTAATTGTTTTCATAGACGATATTTTGGTATATTCAAAAGGACCCGAAGAGCATAAGGAACATTTAAGGATAGTGCTACAAACCCTTAGAGAACACAAATTGCACGCTAAATTTAGTATATGCGAATTCTGGTTAGACCAAGTAGTATTTCTAGGTCATGTGGTGTCAGGGAAAGGTTTGTTAGTGAACCCAGCAAAGATTGAGACCGTAATTGAATGGCCAAGACCCACTACACCGATGGAGATTCGGAGTTTTCTAGGGCTTGCAGGGTATTATCAAAGGTTCATAGAAGGATTTTCACGACTCGCAAGTCCCTTGACAAAGTTTTCAAGAGCTTAAGAGAAAATTGACCTTGACACCAATACTAACTCTACCTTCAGGGTCTAGTGGGTTCACAATGTATAGTAATGCTTCCTATCAGGGACTCGGTTGTGTCTTGATGCAACATGGAAAGGTCATAGCCTATGCTTTGAGACAATTGAAACCTTATGAAAAGAATTATCCTACCCATGATCTAGAGTTGGCTGCGATTATTCTCGCGTTGAAAATTTGGAGACATTATTTATATGGGGAAAAGTTCGAAATTTATACTGATCATAAAAGGTTGAAATATCTATTTTCACAAAAGGAGCTAAATATGAGGCAAAGGAGATGGATAGAGTTATTAAAGGATTATGATTGTGAAATAGTATACCATCTAGGAAAAGCTAATATAGTGGCAGATGCCCTTAGTCGTAAATCGATTGCGAATATGACAAACTTGAGGGTGAAAGGATGGAATCTTTTAGAAACCATTGCCAACTTCGACTTTAAATTAGAAGTGGATCACCTTTCAGGCGTATTGGCAACCTTAAGGATTGAGCCACAAGTAGTCTAGAGAATACAAACCCTACAACAGTCAGACCCGGAAATGTTTAAAATTCGTGATGAAGTGCGAATTGGTAAGAGGATAGAATTTCAAGTGTCTGAGGATGGAGTTGTCAAATGTCGAGGACATTTTTGTGTGCCGAAAAATGAGGAGCTCAGAAAGGAGATACTGTTAGAGGCCCATAAAAGTACTTATAGTATCCACCCCGGAAGTACGAAAATGTACCAAAATTTATGGCAACACCACTGGTGGAACGGCATGAAGACTGACATTGCTAGGTACATTTCTCAGTACTTAACTTGCCAACAAGTGAAAGCAGAGCACCAAAAACATGCTGGTTTGTTGAAGCCCCTAAATATTCCAGAGTGGAAGTGGGAACATGTCACTATGGATTTTGTGCAAGGACTCCCGAGAACCTCTAGTGGACATGATTTGATATGGGTAGTAGTGGATCGTCTGACTAAATCTATGCACTTCATGGCAGTTTGAACAGATTATTTGATGGATAAGTATGCAGAGATATACGTGAGGCAGATTGTTCGTCTACATGGTGTTCTCACGACTATCACCTTTGATCGGGACCCAAGGTTTACATCAAAACTTTGGCGAAGCTTACAAGTTGCTTTAGGGACTAAACTCCAGTTTAGTACGGCTTTTCATCCTCAAACTAATGGACAATCAGAAAGGGTTATTCAAATATTGGAAGATATGTTGAGAGCCTGTATGTTGGATTTCAAGGGAAACTAGGATGAAAAACTGCATTTGGTGGAATTTGCGTACAATAATAGTTTTCAACAAAGTATTGGAGCTGCCCCATTTGAGGCACTGTACGGGAGAGCTTGTAGGACTCCAGTGTGTTGGGATGAAGTAGGCGAGTGAAAAATAACTGGACCCGAATTAGTCCAAGTTACTGTGAACGCTATAAAAGTTATCAAGGAGCGGCTAAAAATTGCTCAAAGTCGACAAAAAATTTATGCAGATAAATATAGGAGGCCTCTGGAATTTAATGTGGGAGATAAGGTTTTTCTAAAAGTCTCACCGGTTAAGGGCGTATTGAGATTCGGTAGGAAAGGCAAGTTGAGTCCACGTTTTATTTAACCTTTTAAAATACTCGATAGGGTCGGAGAAGTAGCCTATAAATTGGCGTTACCCCCAAGATTAGCAGGTATACATGACGTATTTCACGTTTCCATGTTCGGAGCACTAGTTTGCTTGCTGAGTTTTATTTTAAACTCACACTTGTTTATTATGTTTTTTTTTTTTTTTCAGATTAGAAGATGTCATCCACTCCACCGGCTGCCGCCACAACTATCCTCTATGGCGCCCCATTTGACTTCGCATGGTGACAAGAGGACATCCACGATCGACACTTCCCAGGTATGACTTTCGTCAAGTTTACCTCTTGCTTAACGATGGACACGGGGGCACCGACAAGGCCAACTTACCTGGCCTTCGTAGCCCTTTATGCACGTGTGGAAGGCCGGCTGTTGGGACCTCTACCACTGTACAAAGAGGGTTCGGGCCATGGTGGTAGCCCAACAGTGTTGGTAGTGATCTGATGAGCACCTGACTTTTGGGAGAAATTTTGTCTCTTTTTGTTTGTGCTGACCGGCTAACTGACGAAAGACTCGTGTATGTAGCCGAAAGGGGAGGCAGGATATCTAGTGTTTGTATTCCTAGTGTGTTTTTTGTACAAATTCCCCTCCCTAACTTCATCTCCCGACCTGTACAAAGACAAAACTAATAGTAAATAAAGTCGAGGCAGCTCATTTTCTGATGTTTAATGGTTATGGTTGCAATGTACTGTCAAGAATTGTTTGTGTATAATTCTCCTAGTTTAGCAACCCCGTAAGACAGGTGGTCAAGAATTGGCGTGCTACAACCGGGCACTAAACAAGCTTACTGTGAAGAACAAATACCCGATCCCTTTCATTGCGGATCTTTTCAATCAACTTGGAGGAGCACGATGGTTCAACAAGCATGATCTCCAATCGGGCTACTATCAAGTTTGAATCGCTAAAAGAGACGAGCCGAAGACTGCATGCTTGACATGATATGGATCGTATGAGTTCCTCATCATGCTTTTCGACATCACCAACGCTCCAGCTACTTTTTGCACCATGATGAACAAGGTACTCCATCCGTTCCTCGATCGGTTCGTAGTGGTTTACTTTGATGATATTGTTATATATAGTCGGACGCTCGATGAGCACATTGACCACCTAAGGCAAGTCTTCGAAGTCTTGCGCGAGAACAAACTGTACGTAAAGCACGAGAAGTGTGCCTTCGCCCAAAAAGAAGTTCCATTCTTGGGGCATATTATCAAGGGCAGCCGAGTTTGGTTGGACAACACCAAGATTCGAGCTATAGTCGAATGGGAGTCGCCGACCAAGGTGACAGAGTTAAGGTCATTCATTGGCCTCACTAACTACTATTGATGCTTTATTCGGTGCTACTTGAGCATCACGATGCCATTCACGAACATGCTAAAGAAAGAGAAGCTTTGGGAGTGGACAAACCGATGCCAAGAGGCATTTAATCGGTTGAAGCAAGCTATGACCGAAGAGCTAGTGTTGGTGTTGCCCAATCACACCAAACCTTACGAGGTAGATACCAATGCTTCCAATTATGCTATTGGTAGTGTTCTCATGCAAGATGGCCATCCGGTTGCATTCGAGTCTCACAAGTTGAACGATACCGAGCATCGGTATACCGTTCAAGAGAAGGAGATGACCGTGGTGGTCCATTACCTTTGGATATGGAAGCACTATCTTCTAGGAGCAAAGTTCGTCGTAAGGACGAACAATATGGCCACGAGTTATTTCCAAACACAAAAGAAGTTGAGTCCAAAGCAAGCTCGATAGCAGGATTTCTTGGCGAAATTCGACTATGTGCTGGAGTACAAGTCAGGGAAGGTTAACTATGTGGTAGACACACTAAGTCGAAAGGCGGAGCTAGCAAATCTCATAAGTCAGCTGAGTTGTCCGTTGATCAACCGCATCAAGAAGGGGCTCAAGCACGATCAAAGGGCTCAAAAACTTCTACAATACACACGAGAGGGCAAGACCCATCAATTTTGGTGTGAAGACGAATTTTATTACACCAAGGGACGGTGATTGTATGTGCTATTCCATGAGAAGCTGAGGAAAGAAGTACTATGAAAATGCCGCGATTTGAAGTGGGCAAGTCATCCAAGAATCCACCGTATGTTGGCACTTGTTGAAAAACAGTACTACTGGCCTCAGATATGGGATGACATCGAGGCGTATGTAAAGACTTGTCTCGTATGCCAACAAGACAAGCTCGATCAGTGGTCATCGCTAGGGTTTCTAGAGCCACTTCTCATCCTCACTCGTCTATAGGAGAGTGTTTCCATGGACTTCATCATCAACCTACCAAAGTTTGAAGGGTGTCGGACACTTATGGTGGTGGTCGATCGATTCTCTAAGTACGCGACGTTCATGCCTACAACAAAGAATTGCCTAGCTAAGGAGGCATCCAAGTTCTTCCTGAAGCATGTGGTCAAGTACTGGGGAGTACCATAAACGATCGTGAGCGATTAGGATCCCTAATTCACAAGACAATTCTAGACGAAGCTCTTCAAGCTGTTGGGATCGGAGTTAAACTTCTCTATGAGTTTGCATCCCCAAACCGATGGTCAAACGAGGCGGATCAATACACTCTTGGAGTTCTACCTTTGGCACTATGTGAGCACGATACAAGTGAATTAGGCAAAGTTGATCAATGTGGCCCAGTTTTTCTACAACTTGCACCTAAGTGAGTCCACCGGCCAAAGCCCATTCGAGATCGTAACAGGACAACAACCACAAACCCTAAGTGCGATTGCATCAGGCTACAAGGGAAGTAGCCCTCCCGCATTCCAGTTCGCAAAAGATTGGCAAGAGCAAGCAGACTTGACAAGGGTGTGTCTACACAAAGCATCGGAGCGCATGAAGAAATAGGCGGATCAAAAGCGTCGGAACGTGAAGTTCTAAGTCGGGGACCTAGCGTTAGCAAAAATATACGCGGTTCTTCAATACAAAGACGTGCATAAGGAGTTGATTCAACGCTACGAGAGACCTTTCCATGTGCTTCAACAGGTTGGGAAGGTCGCATACAAGCTGGAGTTGCCACCTAAACTAAAGATACATCCAGTTTTCCATGTGAGCATTCCATGTAGATGAGGAAGATCCAGACTAAGGGGAGTCGTAACGAGCACGATTGGGAGCAAAGACCTTGTATGATCGAGAAGTTGACTACATCATGGTAGACTGAGTCATACGGAAGCAATATTGTGCGCTGAAGCGAGAGTACATCATTCGATGGAAGGGTTGTTGACAACTAAATTTTGGCAATTTGTTTAAGTGTTTATTAATTGCATTGGAAAATTAGAGATTAATTTCTAATCCCTTAACAAAAAAAATTATTCCATTAAAATTGCATCGCATATAGATATTAGAAACATTTGCATCACTAATTTTGAATTAATTAAAAAAAAAAAAAAAGACAGGTAGTCGAGCCAGGTTCATACTAGCCTTGGGCTGGCCCTTTCCTCTTTTCCCTTCTCTTTTGGCACCTGGGCCGACCCTTCTCCCTTTTGTTTCAGCCCGGCCCACTCGTCTCCTCCTTCTTCCCTTCTTCTTTCACGCGCAAAAAAGCAACAGGCCAAGTGAGCAGAAGCAGCAGAAAGTCAGTAACAGAAGCAGCAGCCGAAACAACAGCCAGTCAACAGTAGAAGCAGAGCAAGTGAGTGGAAAAGCAGCAGAGAAAGTCAACAGAAAAGCAGCAATAGGAAGTCAGAAAGGGAGAGAAAAAAGGAAAGAGAGGGCAAGCGGAGAAAAAAGAGAGCAGAAAGGCAAGGAAAAAAGGGAAACCGAACGGGGGCGACGAACGTAGAACGAGAGAGAAGCTCCCACAGCCATCACGCCTCTAACGTGGCCAACGAGCAGCCAACGCATTCTCTTCCTCTTCGCCAAAGCTCCCGGATCCGAGAGAGAAGAATCCGGAGAGGAAGCTCAAGTGGGAGGAGAGAGACGACAAACTAAGAGAGCGATACGAGCAACTGATGTAATTAGGTATTATCATCACCTTCGATGTGATTAAATATTTTTTGAATGAAAACATTAGATTAGAAAAGAAAGAAGTCATTTTAGTGAGCAACATAAGATCATTGTCACGAATTAGCTGATAAAAAAAAAAAAGATCATTGTCACGAATTAAAAATTCTCAGATAGTTCGAGAGCATAAAAGAGAGTGGAAAAATGTTGGATACGCTTTCCATCGTTTATCAATTTTGTGTATCTAACAAACAACTCTTCTATTACCTTGCGGCGCATAGGGTGAGTGGGCATTTAGCGTCTCTCAAATTCATCCGCGAGTTCCATGTGTTGAGAAGGAACCATGGAAATAATTCGACGAGAATGCAGAAAGAAACTCCTGCGTCTTTATCAGATTGGAAAGGACGGTAGGGTCGGGATTCTGGGGGAGATCTCCAAGGCAATATCGTCGGCCAGTAAAAACACTTTAAGGTGATAGATGGCTCGTCTTCTAAAAGCGAAAACGCCGCAAAGGGATCTTAGAATATGCATGAGTTCTCCATGCGTAAACAAGAAGTGAATCAAATCGTCTTGTTCTGCCTTTGTTAATTTATTGCCATGTATGTCTACCTTCGCTTTTTTAGTTAATTGTTGACCGGAAGAGATGATAGTTTACGTACTGTGTCATTGCCTCTAATTAAACCTTTGAAACTTGGATGAATTTTTCTATTATAACAAACTCGTTGTCTTACAGGTTCAGGATGTTACTAAATTTAGAAAGTTCATTAAAATTTTTTTAAATTAATTTTGAAAGCCAAGTGAAGCCTTTGTCATGTTAGAATTTTGTTTTCAAAATATTGCATCCACTATCACACAATGTCTTTCAACTAGGGTACTCGACCGATAAGTCGGTTGAAAGACACTGTGCAAAGCACAAGCCAGCCTAGCAGGATGACTTTCACCTCCCCCCTCTACCTTAACCGACGGGGGCATCTACTATAATAGTCTACCGGTTCCTCAGACAACCTCCAAAGTAGTTGCGGTGGAGTTTATTCTCCCCACCTAAAAGGATTCCTTAATTCTTAGGTAAATATTTTTATTTCTTGCCCAGGAGGGAATACCTCCGTGTTTTAACTATTTCTCATTCAATATATACTATCATTTCTAACTTTAGACAATATGATATTATAGATAATGATGGTACAATGGATATGGTTTAGGGTTTTTTTATAATCTTAGCCCCTTAGGAATAAAGACGAGGTTTAAAGTTTTAAACCATTTCCTCTACCTCATGGGTAATGTACATGAGCCACTTAATTGCATATATAAAAGTAATTACATAATTGAACATGAGAACGTACACTGAAAAATATTTTCTTTTAATATCTACTTTCTCGAGATAGTACTTGAATTATTGTTGGTAAAAGAAAATACTCATTGCATTAAGTGACCCAGCGAACCGAAGCAATAAATGTTAAGAAAAACAAATAGATAATTTAAAAAATATTTTCCTAAAAATAAGTATTTATATCGCATGAAATAATCAGTTAATGAAACTGACAATATTTTTATGTCCACAAATTTTTGTAGACAATAAAAATATTTTTCATTTATTCATTTTGTAAACAATACAAACGGCAATTTTTATAAATCATTCATTTTTCACGAAGTAAATAGAGCCATAGACTCACTATTGAAGAAAGAATGAAAATAATAATAATTCAGCGCACGCTTTTTATCAGGTATGGACCCACAAATGGGCCTAATTCAGAGATAAGTCCGCGTTGTGCGGGCCGAAAAGGACGCAGGCCCCTGAGCGTTAATGGGCATAATGGCGTGGGTCCCATCCGCTTCCCCCATCGGACGGTATAGGAATAATAGCCTCACAAGACTTACTAAAACCGATTTACAAAATTAGACCGTCAGCGGATTTATAAACAAGCGGGCCCTATTCAAGAATCGAATACAGTCTTGACGTATTCATTTAGTAAATCGATTCAGTATATCGGCCTTAGTAAGATATTGTTATTTCTCTAAATTATAAGTACGTTGATTTGACCCGTCATGTAATATTGCATAATTTCCCATCTGCGATACCATATGTGGGATGTGGGATCCTAACTCAGAGCTACAAAAATTTTCAATTACATCGTTCGATCTTTTTTATATTGACTAAAATGGCTGATGAGGTGTGAGCTAGCGGTAGAAAGCATCATCATAGAAAGAGGCCCTGTACCTTACTAACGAAACATCCAGATTAAGTAAAGATTATTCAGCATTACTTGCGACCAGAAGCGACAGAAACGTCGATGAGTTTGTCATTGCAGCACCACTGACGTTAGGTAAGAAATCCCTTTACACGAGATAAGCCGCAATTAGGCAGTGCGGCATGACCCGTTGGGAAATCCGTATAATCGATCCTTTTAACAAAGTCTTGTGGTTTTCTTCGTTTGAATTTTTTCCTCCTCCTTTTGTTTTTTTCTTTTTTTCTTTTTCTTTTTCTTTTGGGGGAAAGAAAAAGGCAAATCCAATCGCTTTCTATGGGCCCCCACTACTCGCTTTATTCATCGAAAACGGAGGCCCACAGATTGGGCCAAGGAAAACGTTGGGCCTCACCACCCACTCCAAAAAAGGGCACGAAAATGGACGTTTGGAAAAGAGAAGAGGAGGAAGGGTAGATTTTGGAAGGGGGGGGACTCGTGAATGATGATGGATAATGTTGTTGTTGATCATTCGTTGAGGGGCCCACCAAAAAGACAAATATAATTAATGTCCCGCCACGTGATGGTTGGCTCCACATCCCTACATTGGATTTTGCTCTCTCTCTCTCTCTCTCTAATTATCCGATTAACGGAGATAAGACCATTCGATCCGATTGAGGGATTGGGGGTCCGCTTGTTTCATTTTGAAAAAAAAAAAAAAAAAACTTATCAATAAGATCGATTTTCTCGCCGGAGGTGCCCATCGTCACGGCGCCGGACAAGCCGGTCGCTCATCTTTTTTCCCAATGCGAAGAGCATATCATGAAGATTTTTTTTTCCCATATGGTTATTCAAGGTAGGCGCGATTAGTTCTTGATCTAGCCCGGCTTTAAAGTAGAACCGGAAATTGAACCGGAAAAATCGATTCTTGAAATTCAAAACCGAGGATCGAATTGGACCAATCCAGTCCGATTCCCAATTTAGTATAATGGAGTCAATCACTTTCTTACCCACTACTTGGAACTAGACCGATATCGTATTCGATTCACACTTTACTATTTTTTTAAAATAAATAATAATATCAAAAAGTATATTTATTCAGTCCCGTCCAATACCGCTTTGGAATCAAGAATTGAAAAATGGACTGCTCAGACACTAATTCTACTTTTAGGAACCGGTAGCCAGATCGATACTTTCGAGAATCGGACCAAACCAGCCGATCCGGATGGCTCCCGATGCAGGTGATTTATTTTGCATACTCCTAACTCAAGGTTAATCGGACTAATCATTGATCTGCGTTGCTAATCAAGATCTCTTAGCTGGCGAATATGAGATTCTCCGGCGCGGAGAGGGGTTTTACGTTATCTCAATGCAAGTACTTATCCGAGCTACAAGTTTAGACAATCAGAGATCCCTTATCCTCATAAAACAATTTACACAACATGCCAAGCGCTTGATTATCTTTACATTCACGCTAACCAACCAAAAAAGGGGAAATATTTTTTAAAATATTTTTTTTTTCAATCTCTCGAGTCCTGTACTAGAATCGAAGCGTAATTAAAAACTTATTAATAAAATCATGATGAAGAAGACCTTGGATCGAACGAAGCAAAAAAAATTACAAATTTAAGCCTTCTAAAATCTTTTTTTCTTTTTTTCTTTTTTTGGGTGGGGAGAAATCTATGTTTATCGTCCTAATCCATAGGATGAATAGAATTGCATAGGAGGCGCTGGAATGGATGGGAGAGTGACGACGAATAATTAATTTCTGGCTGGTGGGGCCCATGCCTACCTCATTATTTAGAGAGGAAGATGGGGACAAAAACAATTGACTACTCCGAGCGAGTCACGACAAAAATTGAATGCGACATTTAGAGAGAGAGAGAATGGGAGGGGTTACGTGTGGGGGAGGAGAGAGAGAGAGAGAGAGAGAGAGTAAAAAAACTGACTATAATACAAAATGAATATACCCCGTACTTATCATCATTGATGTAGATGGTCGAACTTTATTTCAAACCATAATTATCCTTTGCCAATGGTTACAGACGTGGGTCAATGTAACAATTCGGCAAAATTCTGAGCGAGAATTTGAGAATTTCTTGCTTCTTTGGTGTAGCATCAAATCGTGTATAATCAAAAGTCTCAATCTCATCTGCCAAACTGGTTATGTACAACACATATTGTATTCGAGATGATTTCAAATTTCAAGACATCACTGTATAAACATTGAATTGATTACTAATGCGTGCAAAATCACGACTTGTCAATGTTAGGTATATGCTCTTATGCAATTATTCGAATTTCAATCTTAAATCATAAGAAAGCATTTGAACTTATTGATGAGAATGTGAATAGTCATGATTACTGAATTTTCGACAGATTAGATCCTTTTTGAGAGATTTTTCTTACATTGATAACGTACGCATGATGATGGTAATTATCAAGTCAAACCCGTGTGCAGTAACGATGTACTTATCTGTTGGATATAAATTTTAACTCTATATTGTAATTATGGAATACTGGGATTGTATTGGAAAACTCAGTGTTTGATTAATAAGTACGTGAAGGATTTGTCAAATCTCTTTTATGAAGACTGCAGCGCTGATTTTCATAAACTACAGCAGGGGGGCCACGGATGAAACTCGTATCAAGCAAAGGGCTCCAGTCGGAGAGAAGCATTTCGTCTGTAAATGGCCCGCGAGAATGGTCCATCCATAACACGGATGTGACGTGAAGAAGCTGACAAAATTCGCTCGCGAAGAAAAGAAGGGAGGAGGCGATCCGCGTTGTCAAAACCACTGACCCTGCATGCACACGCCTCCTCCCTATTCATACGCCACGTCTCGCCCGTCTCTCTCTCTCTCAATCTCTCTCCGTCTCTCTCTCTCTCTCTCTCTCTCTCTTTCTCTTGAAGTTGCCCCTTTTCTCGCTGAGCAGGAGGAGGGGGAAGAAAGAGGGAGAGAGACGGCACAGGTGACAGGATAACATTGATGACACGGATGGTGAAGCTGACCCACCACCTGGGCCAGACGGAGAGGGAGGGGGAGAAATAACGTTAAAAAGGGAGGGGGGGATTCTTCCTGAAGTGGGAGTTGCTCTCATCCCCTGGCTCCCC